>JAOEHY010031588.1:0-78630 GCA_025447955.1 Psilopsiagon aurifrons | reverse complement strand
GAAGGGGAGCGTATGTAAATCACGGCGAGTCACCGCGCTCGCTCCTTCCCTCCCTCCTCCCGCGGGCGGGGGGCGGCGGCTCCCGCGGCGTGCGGCATTAACCGTGCCTCACGTGAGGGCGGCAGCAGCGCCCGCTCTGCCCGGGGCCGCGCCATGCCGACCAGCTTCACCGTGGTGCCGGTGGAGGCGCAGGGCCCCGCCGAGCGCCACGGGCAGAGCCCGCCGGAGGAAGAGGACGAAGAGAGAGACCGCGGCGCCGGTGAGAGGGGAGCGGGCGGAGAGGGCAGAGTCCGGCGCCCGCGGGGTGCGGAGCTCGCCGCTCTTTGTTTCGGCCCGCAGGAGGAAGTGCTCCAGGGCGGCTCCGGCCGGACGAGCGGAGCAGCCCCGCGGCGCCGCGCCGCGGAGCGGGGGCACCGGCGGCTCTGCGGGAGAGCCGTGGAGCCCTTTGGGTTGGGATCCTTTAGGATCATCAAGTTAGGCTCTTGTAAAAGCCGAGTCCCGCTGGGGCTCGCTGGAGAGGGGTTGGGAGTGAAGGTTCTGACCCACGATCTGTGGGTTACGGCACAGTCTTACCTGGCTTGTCCCGGCTGTTTGCCCAGCCATGTGCGTTTGCGGCGGGCTCCCGGGATAAGGAGGTGTTTGCTACCTGTTGGGAGCCTCCCCGCCTGCTAGGCCCGTGTCTGGGGGGGCAGAACCAAGACTGAGGCTACCGCGGGTGAGGGTCTGCCCAGGGCAGCGTGTTCTGCAGCGGGGTGGGTGCTTGTGGGCGAGCGCTGGGGGGGGAACGAGGGATTTTCCCTCTCGGATGGTAAAGCGCTGCTTTCCCTTTGGCTCAGAAGCCCTTCGCGCTTCCCGTTTCTGAAGCGTGTTGCAGCGACAATACCAAGTATGGTGCTTGAATTACTGCTAGTGCTGTGAGAGCTAGTTGGATCTTGCACGTTTTGGGCGCTGGGTTACAGTCAGAAGTCAGTTTTAATGTCCTGGGGCTTGTTTTTTATTTTTTAGATATTAAGTGATCACATGTCAAGAGATGGGCTTTTGGTAAAAGGCTCATAGTGACAGCTTCTCCTTTTTGTGGCATGCACCACGGATGAATCTAATAGCATGTGATGTGGGATGTGAATGTGAGGAAACCACAGAATCCCGGGCTGGTTTGGGTTAGAAAAGACCTTGAAGCTGATCTGGTTCCAGCCACCTGCCGCGGGCAGGACACCTTCCCCTAGACCAGATTGCTCCAAGCCTGTCCAACCTGGCCTTGAACACTGCCAGGGATGGGGCAGCCACAGCTTCTTTGGGCACCCTGTGCCAGCGCCTCAGCACCCTCGCAGGGAAGAACTTCTTCCTTATATCCAACCTGAACTTCCCCTGTTTCAGTTTGAACCCATCACCCCTTGTCCTGTCGCTACAGTCCCTGATGGAGAGTCCTCCAGCATCCTTGTAGCCCCCTTCAGACACTGGAAGGCTGAAAACAGGTCTTTGGCAAACTTAATATGTCTGTGCTATTTTAATTTCTTTTTGCATAAAGGTCATTTAGGCAGATGATCCAGTAAATTACCAAGCTGACCAAGATGTGTGGTTTTCTTCCAGAGCTGTCTCCCCTAACTCCCTACCTACCCATAAAGATATATGCTACATGTAGTTGCATTTCCTTTGGTGTATTCAAGCAGTGAGCAAGTGTTCTAATAACTGGCACTTCTTTCCCCCTACCCCCCCAACAGCTAAATGGAATAGAAAAGACAAAATGGTATAAACTGCAGCAACAGTTTATAGCATTTTTTTTTATGTACTGGTTGTTTGACAGCAGTATAGTATTAATCTGTTTGGGCAGTTTTCCTTATGGAGCTAATCAGAAGGGTATGGAGCAGTGTCTCAAAATACTGAGCATACATACAGGGAAGTTGTTAGACCGTGTATGTATATGAAGCATCTGGAAGGCTCGGAATATCTGGAAATCTTACGAGGGCAAGGGAAGAGTGGAACTGGCACTCTTGCAGTGGCTTCTTTCTGACCTTTAGGGTTCTGATTAAAGCCAATAGCAATTCTCCATGCAATTATGTAGAATTTATGTGGACAAGCAGTTACATTTGAAAAATGAGTTTAAATTATTTACTGTTCTGGATCTGTATCAATTGAGCAGATGAATTTATGTCCAACTTTTGTTAATGTGCCTGTAAAACAGGGAGTAGAGAGGAAAACACTGAGAAGAGAAGGCATTGACTTGCAAACAAGATACAGTTGGACTTCTTTGTGAGATTAATTGCTACACTTGGATACAGAGGTTTGGGAAGGGAACAGCATACTTTAGGTTGCCTTGGGTATTATATGGGTGTTTGTGGTATGTAAACCTGTAATGCATAGAGTTGTTAGGTTAATGCTGTGTAATCAAATAACGCTCCTGGACTAACTCTTCTGAAAACCTTAAAGACTTCTACAATACAAGTACAGCTCCAAGTGTTGTAGTTAAGCCCATCTAAAAGCCTGCTGCTTGGAGGAGGCTTCAGCCTTGAGAAAAACACTGAGGAGTAAAACATCTTCTTCCCTGCCCTCTCCCACATCCCCGGCTTTCCTTGTTATTTTCTTCTGCTTGACCTTGGTGCTCATCAGATACTTCACTGGGCGGGTTTGATGTGCTAAACTGGCAAACTAAACTCCTCTGGTTTGGAGTTGCCGTGTGTGTTGTGTCAGGGTGGGAGGAGGGTGGAGCTGAGGTGGAAGTAAAAGAAGAGGGAGAATGGGATCTTCTTTGTCTCACCCTTAGCTCAGCATATACATCTCTTCCAGTTTTTCAGGAGTCTAGGATTCTATCTGGTTTTGAGTGAATTGTCTGGCTTAAAGCGCAAATAGGATTTCCTTGACTGCAGGAATACCTTGCTTCAAAAGCAAACCAAGCCAACAAACCCCAAAGAAACAAAAAAGCCCCCCATCAAGCCCACAGCACCAGTTTTTTGGAGGGGACCAGGGTGTATGCTGTTTATATTGCCAGTAGAGTAGCTCTGGTATCTTACTAGCAATGCACTTATTATTCTGTGCGTTAACACCCTTATATTCTTATCTGATACTCAGCTATGTGATATGGGAGTAAGCTGGGATGTGCTTGCTCTATACTCTTCACTCCTTCATAATCATCTGAAATTCTATAGCCTCATATCTTCTGGTTTGTAACACCCTCACATGTGTGAAGGAGGGGAAGATTTGGGTGAGTGGCTGTTTGACAGCGTTGCAGCACTATCCAGAGTAGTTCTTGGAAAAGAGTAGGGAGGCAGAGTGGAAATTAATGCTTGGATTGAACAATACAGCTGAGGGTCAGAGCCTGCTGACTCTGCACATAAGCAGAAAGTGCACAAAGCAGCAGAAAGAATATGTACCTGTGTCTTGTGGCATGTTAGAAGCCCATTAAAAAGGAAGGGTAGTCAGAAGACAGTAACTAATGGAAGAAGAGAAGGAAACAGATGTCTGTTGTAGTCATTAAAGGATGACGTTTTATGAGAAATCCTGGCTTTGATTTGTTTGGTTTTGTTTTGTTCACATATATCAGTAATGACCGTCTATTAGATAGACCTGTCAAAACGTTGTGGAATTGACTAAATAAGCTATTTCATTAGCAGCTCTGCATGTCAGGTGTGTGGAAGCATCCCATAGTATTATTTACCTACCCACAGGAATGTCTTATTTAGAAACCGAGGAGAGAGCTAACTCCTACAGTCTCTTCTTAAATTTAGGATCCTCAGATACAGGGAATATAATGACAAACCTGTTCACCTGCCAGCAAGCCATTTTATAAGTAATAAAGCATTATTGCTGTGACTTCTTGTAAAATGCCTGGAAAACCAGAGTTGATGCAGGTAGATATATATATATATATATATATACACACACAGTGAAGGGAAGCCAGGTTAATCTCACTGAGATGTCTAGTGCATTTTCAGTCTGTCTGTGCTCAAACACAGCGCCAGTCTGTAGTTCAGATTTTACTGCCCAGTAAAAACTCAGTTGTACGTTCCCCTTCACCCCAATGCAGTTTATCCAGTTTCCTGTACCCTGAAATGGGCGAACTGATGTTTTCACTGTTTTTCTTCACCTCCACAGGTTAATTGTCCTTCTCTGCCCTCTTCATGTGCTTAGCCAGTTGTGTGCGAAGTGTTTCCAGTTCTAGCTAAAGGCTCAGGTCTAGAGATATGCCCGGAAGCAGGGCTTGGGAACTGTGACACCATTTTCCAGTGTTCTTCCAGGCTTCAGCCAATTGTGGGCTAGAAAAAGATGAGCCTTCTATGAAACTGCATTAGTTTCTCATTCTTTGGTGAATCTAGGTTTTTAGATTAAGTTCTACATTTGTTTCTGTTCTAAATGCACTCAGTGGATTTCTCTTCCATTCTCTTAGTCGGGAATCAATGTGTATTTTTGGCAGCTGGGAGGCTGTGGCAGGAAGATCTGCTGCTCAAAGGCAAATTACCTCTTGTTTGTTTGTTTTCTGGTCCAGTCATCAGATTAAAGGCATCAGATTACACTAATATTGGTCAGGTCTCCAGACCACTCAAAATTGTTATGAACTTTGTTCCATCTTCATTCTGCTCCTTTTTTCCAAACTGAAGGCTCCTATTTAGTCATTGTTTAGATAGAGCCAGAGAATGGTTTGGGTTGGAAGCGACCTTAAAGCTCATCCGGTTCCATCCCCTGCCTCCGGCAGGCACACCTTCCTCTAGAGCAGATTGCTCCAAGCCCCTGTGTCCAACCTGCCCCAACCCCGCTCTCAGCCTGGCTCCAGAGCAGAGCTGTCACAGCCCTCGCAGCAGCTCCGTGGCCTCCTCTGCACTCGCTCCAGCAGCTCCACATCCCTCTTGTGCTGCTGCCCCAGAGCTGGATCAGGACTGCAGGGGGGGTCTCCACACAGCACAGCAGAGGGGGAGAATGCCCTCCCTCGACCCGTGCTGCTCACACCCTGGGAGTGCAGCCCAGCACACGGGGGTTTCTGGGCTCACGCGCACTCTGAAGCCGGGTTATGGGGAGCTTCTCATTGACCAACACCCCAAGTCCCATTCAGGGCTGCTCCATCCAGTCTCCACCCAGCCTGTGTTTGTTCATGAACACAAGCCTCCTGGCATTTTTGCCTGACTTCCTCTTTGTTGGCTCCTGAGCTTGGAGGAGGTGATCCTTAAATATTAACCAGCTTTCTTGGGCCCCTCTTCCTTCCAGGTACTCTACCAAGCAGATCCCTGAAGAGGCTAAAGCCTGTTCTCCTGAAGTCCATGGTACATGAAGTACATGGAAGCTGTTCCATACTTATTGTTACACTTCCTGTCTTTATCTGAATTTGTTTCTTCTTATGTTAATTTTGAAATGGAGGAAGTCCCAGAACTGTGCATGATGACCCAGTTACGAACAAACAGTGATTTCCCCCACACCCTGATACCTTTGTTCAAGATAGGCTTTTTTCCTTTTACATTCCCAGTGTTCAGGCTGTGGTTTGAAAAGCTATCATTGAACTGGTAGGTTTATGAAGCACTCATAATTAAAGTGTGTTGTTCATGAGAGGTAACTCAGTTGGAGCCCAGCTGGTTTAGGGTTGTTTCTCTTTGTGTGTGTATATACCTTAAATTTCTACATCAAATTCTGCATGCCAGTTAAACATCCATTTGGTCTTGAAGACCTGCAGCTCTCCACAGTTGGGCTGTGCATTGTCTGCCCTCAATAACTTAAGAAACAGTTTCCAACCACCACATCTGTGGTCACCTCATGGTTTTGATCTTTGCGGCTGCTGTCTGTTGGTGTGTGGAGAAGCACGTGTCCCAGCAGAACTTCAGTGACCATCGCCGTCTCTGGGAGTACACCTTATTTGTATTCTGCTTTCTTTGTTATTTACCTATGGCTTATCTAATATTGTCTCTCTTATTCCATGGATGCTTTGTTTCCTTAAGCATGTTCAGAGGAGGACATAATCTCTCCTTTGGAGACCTTGGCAAAGTGTTTAAATTAGGTTTCCATTATCCATCTGCTTATTGATTCTTTCAAAGAACTTTCTTAGGCATGTGAGACAGAATCTCCCTTTACAGAAGCTGCTTTGCTTGTCCCCCCCTACCCCCCTGATATCATATTGATTAATACGATTTTGGGATGGAAAACATTATTCCTGTTGCAGATAAGTGCTTATCTGATGCTTGATCACAGGCATGGGAGTTCCCCACAGGGATTTTCTTGCTCTGAGGAGCACTGGCTGTCCTGGTGTATGCCCATCTCTCACAAGGTGCTCTGAGTGCTCCTTTCACTGCTTAATACAGCTACATATATTACTGTGAGTGTAAGTGTTGCTATTAGCTATTGATAGCTCCAAGGGAAATGGGGGCAAATAAGAGGCACAGTTAAGGATAGTAAACTGAAGAACTTTGCTGCGTTTTGTATCTGTTAAAACGTTTCTTTTAGGCCATTGGAGTTCTGACTTCTTTTGGTGACATATAGGATCTTAATGCTTGAAATTGACGGCACATTACTGTTTTCACTCCGCTGTGTTTCTTTCATCTGAACGAAATGCTAACCTTCCCTTACTGTACTTAAGAGCTAAATATAAGTTATTCTACTCATAGAGTAATTTTAAAGTAGAATATGCCAGGAGAAAGCAACATCAAATGTAGTGATAACCACTGTCATCATTGTACCTTCTCTGGCCCTAGAATGAAAATCTCATTACTGAGATGTATTTGTTTTCTTATTGCTGATGTTTCTTTTGGTGATACTTTCTCAGCCATGGGAATATGGTGAGTCAAGGTCTTCTGGTGTAATTGTTTTGTAACTGTTCTTCCTAACCGAACTTCCCTTGTAATGTTTCATTATCTCACAATTACAAGATGACTCTTACTGTTGGAATCTCCCAGGTAAGCCCTGCAAAGGTTGCTTTTGGTAGAGGGGCATAGTTTGTTACTGCGCAGCAGACTTAATTAGCTGCTGGTGGGAAAAGAAGTGTATCTGTTCACTCCAGTCCTAACTGCTTGCAAACTGTTTTATGGAGCCAAATGGGCAGGAAACTGGCTGTGGCAGGAAGTGCTGGTTTGAAAGAGTTGTTTTAAGAGGCTTTATTTCATTGGGTCAGCTCATTGCCACTCATCAACAGTGTTGTTCTGCCCTCACCTCAACACAAAAACCACCCCTGTAGGCAGCACTTCCCTGAGTAATTTTCCCTGCATCTTTTAACTATGTTGTTGCTTTAGAAAACAGATACTAAAGCGTGGCCAGTGAAACAGTTAGTGCCATTTTTGATTGCTCTCCATTTGGACTGTAGAATGTTATCATAGGGGACATATTCTGAATCTGAGTAGCAATGTTAAAAGAGTGAGGGTTCTTCCCTCATGTGTTTTTTCATTTACATGAGTTAAATGGATTTTTCTACCAATTTCTTTTGTCTGCACAATCCTTTTGTAGCTCATGTTGTGTTTTACC
Source organism: Psilopsiagon aurifrons (assembly GCA_025447955.1). Classification (NCBI taxonomy): domain Eukaryota; kingdom Metazoa; phylum Chordata; class Aves; order Psittaciformes; family Psittacidae; genus Psilopsiagon; species Psilopsiagon aurifrons. Next base: position 71,205 of record JAOEHY010031588.1, on the reverse strand, counting down.
ATGATGGTAACTGCTAACTGATGTCCCTGTCCTTTCCTCAACCCACAAGCTTTTTAATGTTGCTTTCCCAGCCTGTCCTGTTGAGGAGGTAGTGATAGAGTGGGCTTCTGGTGGCTAGCCAAGGCCAACCCGCCACATGAAGTCTGTGAACCCCGTAGTCTCTCTTGATTTCATGTGCAGATTTTAAAGTACTTGCAAAACTTGGATGAAGTTTTGACTTAGATTGTGCAACACTGGAGTTTTGCTAGCGTGCCCTGACCCTGCTCTATAAGAGGTATACGAAGAGGTTTCTTTGGCAGCTTCTTAATCCTCAAAATTGCCACCTTTGAGTTTTAGGGCATCAGTAGTGTTAACTCCTTATTTTCAAAGGACCAGAAATGGATTCGTGAGCAGTTAGCAGTACACAGATTTAAAGATGGTCCCTGAGTAACTTTGCTCTTGAACCGCAGCTCTAGAAAAGAATGGCTTAATAATGTCTGTGTCAGTTGGACAGTGTTTATTATCTGCTTCCTGATTTCAACAGCATGTATTCTTAATTAGATAACTTAGTTAGCTCGTATCCCTTAGGTAACTCATAGCAACCGAAAATAAGCAGCATTTGACCTGTTGAGGAAATGGTTCTGGGAGCCTTTGGGAGGTGAGATGTTGAGTGTGAACTGCTTTGCAAAACGAGGGGTTGTTAAACGCAAAGTATCCTCTGTCTTTCTGGAAGAGGAGATGAAAAGCTTGTTCTGTCTCTTGCCTTCTGACAAGGGGCACACAAGTTGGAAACGTTATAAAATTAAAAGCATCCATCTATAAGCTTACTTTTATTTGGAGATAATGAAATGTTTTAGCAGATTCATTCCAGTCTTGAAGAGTGGGAGGCTTGTGTATTTCGCTTTTAGCTTCAGAGAGGGCAGTTAGAACATCCTTGAAAGTATGTCAGAGCTTTGCTTTGTTACCTGTGGAGCTGTCCTGATAGAAGCTTGCCTGGACATAACGTAATAGCTTGCTGCCATGGGTTAGTAACCAGTAGTATCTCTGTCCCTCTACTGGCCTTTCTTGCTTTGTGGATCTTCTGTTGAGGAGTTAAGCAAGCCGCTTTATTTTGCTAGCGAGGAGCAAGAAGCAGTTCCTGGACAGGGGCGTGGGCTGTGGAATGAAAATGCAGCATCAGCAAGTTAAAGCAGCAACTTTAGGGGCCTAGTAAGCTACAGAACTGGTTCTAAAAAGGAGAAACTTGGGGAGATGGGCTTGGAAGGAGCATTCAGTTCTTTCAGCCTTTCCACAGTTGACCGCGCTTGTGACATAGGTGGTAGGATCACAGGGAGAAGTAGGTCTCAGATGCGTTTCAAAAGATTTGACCACAGGAACTAGTCTGTTCTAAGCAATAGCATCCATTCAATGGAGTTGCAACTGTATGCACTTGTTTAAGGCTGGTTAAATAGATTAATGCATTGACTGGAGAACTGTGCTATATCCAGTTGGAAAGAAAATTAACAAATTATGTAGCCAGTCTTAAAGAGTTCCCCTTCATATTTTAAAACCGCTTGGTTTTAAAGAGGGCTTGCAAAGTTACTCAAATTGTGTTTTAAAGTGCTTTTTTATCTGCTAAATCTTAAGTACAATTACTGCAAGCTCTTTCTGCGTAGGTAAATGTTTAGTAACTTAGAATTAAGATCTGTTAATAGGTACTTAATGCATAATATTGGCCTTTTTAATAGGAATCTTTGGGATAGGTTAGCGCTACTTGTTGCTAACGCATGCTGAGCTGCTTAATGGAAGTATTCTAAAGTGAATGTATTTGATGGAAAGAAAACTTTAAATGTATTTATTATTGGGCAGAGACATGGGATGTTTTAGGAGCGTGATCCTGTGCCTTTTGCTAAGCATGGTGTTTGTTGCTGACAGAAATCTTCCAGCTTAATTCTCTTTAGAGAGTTCTGTGGCTGTCATGCAGTTTGTCTGTGTCGTGTGCACGCTTCACACCACATGAAGCCTTAATGACTTGTTTCAGGTTTAATCCAATACCAGTAAGAAACAGGATTTGAGGTCTTACACAAAGCTGGGAGGAAGCAACTGCCAGTTTCCTGTTTCAGTTCTTGATACGTGAAGAATCAGCAGAGGGGAATGATTTGATTTTCCTTAATCATGAGTGAACAAGATTATGAAGAAAGTGGGACAAATCCAAGTGAGTCTTTTTAAAAGCCAATACCATGGTTCTAGTGACTCTTCTATTGAAATAGCAGGTTCTGTACTTCCAGCTATATTATGGAGAATTTATGGAGTTTATGTAGTGTGTTCTCTTTAGAAGTAGGCTGTGCTTGATTATAATAGTAGCCTAAGTAAAGAAAAACTAAAATTTAGTGATGCTGATAAGGTAATAGATATAATATTAGAATCCTTCATTATGTAAAGGGGTTTACAAGGAGCTTAAATATACGTCGTTCTGCTTTTCACGATAACTTACATAAATTGTGCTAGTCATTGATAAAAATAATGCAAGAAATTGCTGGTGTAGTAAATACATAGACATTTCTTTACTAAAAAACCAAATCCACAACTGAAACAAATAAACTGTGACTTTGAAGTAGATCGGACTGTGTTAAACCCATCTGGCGCAAAAATTGGGAGGCAAGACGTGCTCAGACAAGGTTACCGAAGCCTTTTCATAATTGGAATCAAAGCAGCGCAGTAGCTCTAGAAGACGCGATTTTGTCAGAGCTCTGAAGAATACTTCTGTGGTTTTGGATTAGGAATGTTAAGAGATTAAATTTGACTGAGTTGTAGTTGCCTGCCAGTGCCAAATCTGGACATTCAGGTAAATATGCATGATGGGAAAAGTAGAATTAGGTTTTGCCATAGGTGGCTTTCTTGAAGGTGACACTTCGTCAGTTTTAGCGACTTCTAAACTTTGTGTATTTTTACCTGTGAAAGTTTACTTACATTGACAGAAAATACTTGTTTACCCTTGTGCCAACAGGACCTTATCTTTCTGTTCTCAGTTTGTAGTGGTTTGTTCTTAATATGACTGAATGCTAACTTAATGAAAATATCACCATGGTTTTTATTTAAAACTGTTGTTTTTCACCTGTATCTGGCTAACCAGAACCTACTTCAGGGTACATGGATTGTGATTAAGAGTTGCCCTTTGGAAGCTACGAAAGGTTAGGACTTCTTTAAATGAGGGCATGAAGTTAGGCATTTCTAGTGGGAAGCAAAACTCTAGTTTTGCACGTTTAGAGAACAGCTACGCCTTATAGCCAAGCTATCTTATTTCAGGCCATGTGAGGCAAAAGTTTTAGGTCATTCTCACTTCTTTGAACACAACGTGTATTCTTTTGCCATCTGGAAGGAATCTGCTTTCATTTTTTATGTAGATGTTGAACTCTTACAGCATGACAAGAGACATAGGTGCTTACTTTTTTGGACAAAATGTGTTTGAATACAAAGGCAAATAGAAACTCTTCTTGAATGTGTACAATAATGACAAACATAGTGCGGGACAGTGAGGAAGCAGTGAACCTGGAAAGGATTTAGAGGTCAGACTGGAATAGAGTAGCATGATCTTGGTTTAATGCTCTGGTAAACAAGGCTAGCTTGATCCTTGGAGTGGAGAGGTGATGATTATACTGCTGTAAATAGCATGATTGAGGCTGGTGTTAGAAGGCTGTATTGGATTTTTAAAGCTTGAAGTTTTCACATTTTTATTTCCATCACTTAAAACTGGAGAGAATGTTTTCACAAAAATAAAGGTTAGGAAAATGTTTGATGAACCCAACTGGTTTAGTTTTTGAAAAGGAAGCTGGAGATGATTGAATGAGTATAGTTACCTTCACAGATAGGAAATACAAAGTGTGAGTCTTTAAATCGGGAAGGTGTACTACGATGTTACAGTTCAAAGTTTCAAAAGAGACGAAATAGAAATAAGGAGCAATTTGTTTCAGATTTAATTAAAACCCCCTTAATCTTTAGAGAGATAAATTGATAGCATTTTTTCTTATTCTAGTTCTGAAAGCATCAAGAAATGCACTGGTCAAATAGCGCTGTGGTGTTCTTTTTCATTTACAGAGCATAATGCAGGAATGAAATTCTGCCACCTGTGGAAACACAGGGAATCAGATTAGGTGGTCTAGTATTTTTGTCCTTAATCTTTTGAACGAGCATCCTAGTGCAAATTTAAGATTACTTAAACAATGATTTCCTCCTCCTACCTCAGGCCTTGCTCTGCCGCTTTCCCTAAGGCAAGACACCCTTAACACATTTTTGTCATACTCTACCTCTTTTGATGGGCAGGGGGCAGGAAAGGGGGAAACCCAACCACTATAGTTCTATGAAGTAGTAATCCTGGTATCAATGCTGAGGAAGTGTTTGTAGTAATCCTGGTATCAATGCTGAGGAAGTGTTTTTGCTTATTCCTACCCTGATGGTGTCTTTAGTGACAGCACAAGCGTTTGTGTAGTGAACACAAACTGGTCTTTGTTAAAAGCAGCAAGAATGAAAACAAAAGCGAAACAACTCTCTCCCAACTCAGCATTATGCACACCCCACTGTTGCATTTGTAATAGTTCTGGTTTAGCGCTCTGCGGGAGAAGCAGTGTGGTACAGGGATGCAAATGGGTTTGTGATAACTCAGGATGATTACACTGCATTGTCATTTAGGGGCAGGGGTGTATGGCAGTGCGCATTGTGGTCATGGGTATGAACACCGAGTATTACTTCCTGAACTTGAGACAGTGTCTCCTACATTCTCTGCTTGCAGCTGAATCTCAGGCGGAAAAGGAAATGTAATTTGTTGCAGTTACTTTCTGTGTAAATACAGCTACACCCATCGCAGTGCTAGTGCATCTCTAGAAACCAAGAGTGGGGAGTCTCTGTGTGTCTCATCAGCACAGAAAATACCAGAAGGGTTTCTAGGAAGGGTGTATTAGTTTGGGCTTCAGTTTGTCGCTGGTCCATAAGTGAAGCACGGAATGGATTTCACAAGATGAAATACTGGCTCAGATGGATTAGAAATCTAGTCCAGATTTAAGATTTTTGCTTGTAAACCTTCATAAACTGAAGTACTTTCAGAAATGAAGCAATACTGAGTATAGATTGTTGAGTGCTTTAACTGCAGCTGCTTTAACTGGGTTAAAAGACGTGTGCAGCTTAGAGCAATGGCTAAAACTACATTGTAGGTGATTGTTTTTATTGTATGTTTAACTGACCTCCACACCTGAGAAGAGTTTGAGTTGACTCAGTTTTGAAGAGGCCTGAGGGCAAAAGTGATTTGCTTGTCAAGCTCTGGAATGAGCCACCCAGGGAAGCGGTTAAATATCTCCAGGGATGAGTCACCATCCCTGCAGTATTTAAAAGACCTGTAGATGTGGGGCTTGGTGACATGGGTTAGTGGTGGACTTGGCAGTGCTGGGGAATGGTTGGTCTCCGTGATCTTAAAGGTCTTTTCCAACCTAAATGATTCTGTGATTTGATTATCATAAAGCTTCCTCATAGGACTCAAGGGAGTAGGGTTAAAACATAAAGCTGTAAATGGCTTGGGATTTACTAGTGGAACAAAGTACTTGATTTTATATTCCATCTTACCTCTGTACAAGCAACTAAAATAGCTTTTCCTGTTTGCTCCATTTCACTTGATGCACTGGAGATCGTATTTACTGCATTTGTGAAAAGTGTAAATCACGTCTCCTTTTAGTTCTGTTTTTCTAATGATTCCCTTCCCTTGAAGAAGGGATGAACTAAGGACTGGGATAGTAGCTTATTTCATTAACCTCGCCATAGTTTGTTGATGTCCTGAAACTAGTTCTTTCTACAGGATGGTGTAAGACATCTCGATTTGAGTTACGTGTTTGTAAGGCTCACTGTGTTTCTAAGCATATTAAATAAACTTCCTCCTAAAGGTGTTGGATTTTGAATTTACAGTCAATATGATTTTGTTGATAGCAATGCAGAAGACTCAGAGGAGCTTGTTCAAAGGTCTTCATAGTTGTAGAATTAGTAAACAGACTGCAGATGAGAGAATACTGTCAGTACATTTTTGTGGTCACTTTCAGCATTGATTCTCTTTCAGAATAGAGCTAAAATAGATAACGCTGATTATGTCAAATACTATAAACATTCAGTAGCAAATGCTTACAAAATACAGAGGCAACTATTAAAGAAACAGGAGACTTCTGTGGAGTCTGGTAGTGACAGGCTGTTTTGAAGACTAGCATTAAAAACCTTCAACGTGAGTAAACTATTGGCTGGGAACACTGAAAAAGGTATGAAGAGAAGGAGACCCAAGTTCTGTGGTTTTTCCATTTGAAGTCTCTTAGGTGTGTTTGACAAGAATTGTTTCTTAGAAGCATTGTGCTCTGAGCTTTTCCTGTTGAAGCAAAGCCAGGTAACTGTTTAGAATTACAAAGGAAGACTTCCTACCTACAATTTGAAATACTTAATGTACAGTGCTAAGATGCTGATTATTACTTCCAGAACTGTTAAAACCAAGCTATATTCCTTAACCTCACCATTGTGAGTACTGATTCGCATTATTCATTTGGTCACCCTTTTGATGTTTTGATTAGTGTAGTAATACCCAGTGAAGGAGTAACTCCAGTGACGTTACACTCTGCAGGGACACAAAACACTACTTGAAATTCCCCAGCTTGCTTTTAGAAGAGTAATCCTTTCTGAAGAGTTTGGAAGTACCCTGAAAGGAGTACTAATGTGTAACTAGTAAGTACAGCTACCAGCTGTCAGTAGGTGAGAAAGTCAATAGAAATGTGGTCTTAGCAAGACAAGTGTCAAGAGACCTTGTTTGTATTTTAACTTAGGAATGTGCCTTTTAATGAATGCTCTGTAAAAACTTTGCAAACATAGCACGGTTGGTTGAAGGAATGAAGCTAAAAGAAAAACGTGATTCCAGAAACCTTGGGAAGAAAGTGCATTGTCTTAACTAGGAGTTCTAGTACTTGTAAGCTTTAGCAAGGTGAGAGGAATAAGCATGTATTTGCCGGGGAGCAGAGCTGCATTTTGTTGTCTATAGAAAAGCTAACCAAACCTTTCTCTAAGTACGGTGAAGCTTATTTAAAGGATAAATGCCAGTTTCTCAGACAATTTTGTGCCAAACCAGTGTGTTCCATGCGCTGTGAAACATCTGGAGGTGCCGGTCAATGAGGGAGATTCTTTTGTGCCTGCAGTACTCTTTCTGCTGGCCTTGTATTAAGCATTGTTGGAGGAAGGGGACCTAGCCAGGCTGTATGCCTTGAAGCAATAGGGACCAATAATAAACTGTAGAGAAACAGAAAATGAAAGCTGGAGGCTGTGGATAGAAGGAGATATACTGTATAAGAACAGGTCTTGTGGATGAATTCATCAACAGATCTTCTCACGATTGTGGAATTGATTCTAGAGACCTAATGGATGATAGCTATGTTTTGAGTCTCTCATGACAGCATGTGGCTTCTATGTCACGATACCAATAAGTATAGTGATACTACGGAGAATCTCTTGGATGGGAGACTGCAGAGAGTGATAGAAAATCCATCAGGGATGTTTTCACTCCTCTGCTTGAGGGACTGATACCTATTTCTGTAGTATTTGCAACCAAGATAATATTTTGTGCTGAGGTTGGTGTCTGTGTTTGCAAGAGTTTTGTTCTGAGACTTCATGCGGAGAGAAGTGTCCTGGAGAGGCAGAGTGGAGGACACAGGGAGAAGAATGCAACTTCTTCTTCAACTGTCCCTCAATTCTGGAGTGAAGAGCCTGTCTAAGTGCTATTGCTGTAGCCTGGGAATGTAAGGGCAAAAGTGCCGGCAGGCAAAGTGGCATAGGCAAGGACTTGAGATTGGAAATGCCAATGTGGCAGTATTGATAGGTAATAGCTTTTGTATTGCTTAGACTGGAAGGCAGTGAAAGTGATGCTGTATTTTTTGAGAGCTGGTTCAGAGGTCAGGGGAGATACGGTTTAATGAGATTGATATTTAGATAAAGAACAGAATAAATACAGCACATCATGGAAGAGTCCCCGCAGCCTTTACAGAAGAATTCATTTTACGTTGTTTTTTCATACATTCCTGCCTCAACTACTGGAGTGTTTTTGAGGGAGTCAGGAAAGTAAGGAAAAGGTAGGTTGAGGGGGTTTTGTTGTTGTTGCCCTGAAGGTTTATGTGAAGTTCTATTATCAAGTGCTTTGAAGTGAACTAGAGAAGTAAACCAAGATGAGGTAGGGGAGAGATCAGTATATGTATTTAAAGTCCACGTGTTTGGGACACGGTGTTTGGCAGCCTCCTCCAGTGTTATCTTGAACCAACATCTTCTGACTGTTCCCTCTATGATATAGCTTGTCTCATAATCTTTATTTCCTTTTGTTTCAAATTGTTGCACTTTTCTACCAGGAGATGGGATTGCCAAGGAAAACAGTCCATTTATTAACAATGCAGAGGTGGACAGAGAAAACATGTACGAAGGAAAGAATATGGCTCTCTTTGAGGTAAGTTAAATACCCCCCGAATGAATTTCTCCTTTGAGGCTCTGGTAGTAAGATGTAAACAAGCAAGCCCCTGTTTTCTTTCTCCCTTGAAATGCAGTGGGGGAAAGATCAACTTTAATAACTATTCAGCAATCTGGCACCTACTCATACTCCATTTCAGTGGATTCCAATGATGTAATGAAACAAAGTGTGAAGAATTTTTTCCTTGCCTATATCTGTATAGGCAAGAACAGTACATTTTTATATGTACAGATGTGAAAATATGCAGTCAGCCTTCTTGCATTTGAACTTCTTGGGCTAGGATCTAGAAATTGTTGCTGGAGAAAGATGTTATTGGCTTTAACAAAGCAGTATCCAGTTTTAAAAGGATTACCAAATATATTATGTTGAACAGGGGAAATACAGACTTCTCTTAGAGCAACAAAACTATAAAAGAAATTGTGATAGGCCATGACTTAGTTATATTGTACAATTACATTGTAGAGCAAACCATAGCTATTTCTACTTTGTGATGTAAACATCTACTTTATAATGCAAGTTTAATACCACTTTAATTCACTAAATGCTTGCGATCATTTGCAGGGGGGAAAAATAAGTATATTGATATGATACATTTAAGTGCCACTTTTACAATGAAATACTGCATGTAGTAAAGTTTAACCTAAGCTGTTCTGCTGTAGCAGCGTCAGCTGATCTCGATTTGTGTGTGCTGTTAACAATAAACAAGGTCCTTCTAACACAGTTCTCATAGCTATCTTGCTGCTGCATTCTACCCACTATTTTTTTGTCATCCTCCTATGCTCTTTAAAGATATCTTTACACAGAGGATATGATCTTTCAGTTCCATCCTGTATTACCCAAATAATGTATTTTTACTATTTTTGCTAAGTTGAGAGAAAATTGTGCAAAGGATCAAAGTAATGTTGGTCATTCATTGTCGTTACGTTACATATGCAATTTCATACTGATTTTTTTTTGACAGAAACCATGGTAGTGGAGTTTTGTCAGTTAATTTCTCTCCTTCACGCTCTATTCATAGAATTATAGAATCATAGAATGGTTTGGGCTGGAAAGGACCTTAAGATCATCCAGTTCCAACTCCCTGCCATGGGCAGGGACACCTCCCACTAAACCATGCCACGCAAGGCTCTGTCTGTTCTGGCCTTGAACACTGACAGGGATGGAGCATTCCCAGCTTCCCTGGGCAACCCATTCCAGTGCCTCACCGCCCTTACAGTAAAGAATCAATGTCCACATCTTGTTGAAATCGGCCATAGCTGCTTATTGTCCCTAATCGCCTTTGAATATATGTTTGCATCAGTTATTTGAATAGCGGCTGATATGTAAATTCTCAGCTGATGAGAGACCACCAATGACCATCCTTTACTTATCTGAGATTTTACACCATGCAGTTACAGTACTGCTTTGACAGCCTTCTAGGGAATTCAATACAATACAACTGCTGTTGTAGTGGTGAATCATTTTGGTAGTATGTAGGTTTCATAGTCTGTTTCCTGCATTCTTATTCTTATGTTTTCAGCTGATTTGTGTTTGAATTTTTGCCTGAACTGTTACAAAGAGGTCTGGCTGTTATAACCATGACTATCAACACCTCATGCCTCAGGCAGAGATGTTTTAGTTCTTGTCTTTCTGTTTGCAATTCTGAACTCATCTTCATTACAATATTCGATTTTGTGTACTTGATTGCAGTCTGTGGTTCTGCTTTTCTTGGAATCCTTACATTGTAAATGCTTCTTCTGGATTTTAGTATTTGTTTTAGCACATGTGTGGGGTTTTTTTATAGCAGATGTTTGGCTGTCGAAAGATGGTATGACCTATGCTGTGCATCTCTGCCTGTGTTTTCAACAGGTGAATATTTTGGAAGTAGTATGCATGGTTTAAGATAAAACACAACAAAAGCCTGTAGCAGTAGGCTTGAGAATGGTCATTCAGTATCTTGGTGCTTGAGAGAATCATTTGAGGCCACTCTTTAAATACAAGGAAGATGCTGCAAAAAACACCCTTATGACTCTATCCTGCCAGTACAATCCCCTAAAAACTGCATGGTGATTGGAATAGGCTTTTATAGTTAACTATGTCCCTTCTGCAGATTTGCCTTTATATTCCAGCTGTGCAAGCTGCATATTATCGAGTAAAAAGGTGAAGTAAATATTGTATGATAGCCTCATAGTGTTTCAGCTTCTTGGGAGATTTAGAACTCTTGTTGGTTGGGAATTGACTGGTATTTTGTCATGCTGACTTTTGGGTTTGGGTGGATCATGGCTGACCTGTTGAGTATGTGTTTGATGTAGTATCAAAAACCATGACTTTTTAAAAACTATTTAATACATGCAGTATCCTTAAAATCCCGACAGGAAGAAATGGATAGTAATCCCATGGTGTCGTCTCTTCTTAATAAGCTAGCAAACTACACTAATTTAACTCAAGGTGTGGTGGAACATGAAGCAGATGAAGACAGCAAGCGAAAGGAAGTCAAGGTATGTAAACTTCTAATATGTTGTGCAGATGAAGCTAGCCACAGAGAAAAGCATTTTTTAACCTAAAAAGAAAATAATGTGACTGCCTGAAAACAGGAGCCAGATTTGTAACATTATATTTAAAATTGAAGCCTTTGCTTCAATTTAGGTTTTAGGACTTGTGTTAATTCAGTTGGTCCTATTAGCATAAGACCTTGCTGCAGAAGTTCGAGATAAAATGTGTGCAGAGCTAGGACCTGAAGCATGCAGTGCACCCAGTTTCCTCTTCCTTTCTTTTCTTCCTCCTTCTGTCCTTGTAGGAGCATCAGTACCTTTTGCCTGCCTCTCCTGAGCATACAATATGTTGTGGTGGTTTTTTGAGCTGGTTTATTAGTACAGTTTAGTTGGTTGGGTTTTTACCTAAAGCTGAAACTTAAGGAAAACTTGAGATGAAACAGGTCGCTCATTTAAATCCATAAGCATATTTGTTCCCTTTAACATGGTAGCCATTTTTCCAAGTAGCTCTCTTGTTTCTATATGTCGATTGGAGTAAGTATTTTTAAAACTAAATGGATATGTTCCAAGAAAACATTTTGTTGTACGATATTTATGATATGATATTTATCATGGGGATGGGGTGGGGGGAGATGAATACATAGCAGAAGCGAGGTATGAAAAGGTGCTTGAAAGTAAGGTTAGAACTGGAGCTCATTTGACAGGAAGGAGGAGTTATGGTAAGGTACCTGAATGTTTGCAGTACAACTGTTTGCATTAGGATTTGACTCATATAGGAATTTGATACCAGGACAATGGGAAAGGGCGAGGAATAAAGTCCAGGTCTTTCAGCGTTTTGCTTCTCTTGTTTGTGTGTGTGTGTGGTGTTTCTTTTTGTTTGTCTCACTGTGCTTGTTCTCTAGTAGTTGTCCTCATCTGAAGATGCAGAGAAAACCAACAGTGATCTACTCGCACTTTCCTTAGCGTGACCCCTGTCCTCTTTCCAGCTGTTGTGCAGAGGTTTTTGTTAGTGCAGCAGCATTAGTTCCTCTGGAACTGCCTGGCCAAATGAACGCTTGGTCTCCTTTGAGCCCCACCTGGTGGCCTGAAAACACGGTTTCTTCGCACGTAGCTTCTATGCAGTTTTGATTTAGGAAGAGCTTTTGTATCTGGAAACCCACTGTGTATAATTATTGCTTCTAAGTTGAGTATTTTGAGACCTGGTTTCCGTAGAAGGCTGGAACTTCAATGATGAAGCCTGAATGCTTTTGACTGTGTCTTTGCCCATGGTGACCACCAGCAAATAAAAGGTAGAAATGTACTATGTTATGGCAGGTCTTTCTTTAAAAATTATAAATACTGGTTGCTGAATATCATTTCGTGGCTCAGTTGCAGGGCAGTCAGGGCAGTTGGTGATTCACTTTTTGCTGACTGTATTTGGTCTGCCTTAAACTCTTCTTCGATGGTAGTCCATAACTGGTGTTTCAGAAGAAAGTTTGTAAAGCTTTGAAATCAACAGATGAAGAAGCATCCGACCCCATCACGGTTTCATCCTAATTCCTATGGAGCAAGAGGGTTCGCTATCACAAGTAGTTATCTGCCTTTTCAGAAGTCTTTCTGCATAAATAGCCTGTGAATATTTGCAAAGTTGAAGACTCTTGAGGCTGCCATTCAATTTCACTTGGCATTTGTTCGTGGAACACATGCTAAGTGTTTGCAGAAGAAAGTGCTTATGGACTTAAATTGTTTAGTGCAGAAGAATTCATGTTCTGACTTCATTTCCAGGTTCCGCGTATGGGCACTTTCATTGGTGTATACCTGCCCTGCTTGCAGAACATCTTGGGAGTCATCCTTTTCCTGCGTTTAACCTGGATTGTGGGAACAGCAGGAGTTCTTGAGTCTTTCATCATCGTTTTCATGTGTTGTGCTTGTGTGAGTTAACCGTTTCTTTTACTATTGGCAAAATTGTCTGTTACAAATTTTCTGTTACAAGAATCCTTCTCTGCTTTCTAATATATATTGGTAGCAGAGAAGGATTTCTTCATAATGATTAAGTATCAGTGCAATTGAGACACATGGAAGATACATACATATGTGTGTGCGGATATATATATGTACACACACATATACATGCACCGTCACTTGTCATTCTAGCCCTCATGGAGTTTCTTTTGAGTTGGTCAGGTTAATCTTTTATTGGAAGTGTATTATATGGATTTTATTGAATCAGCTTTAGCAGATATTTCATGACTTACATTGAGATCTGAACTGTTCTGTTTTTCACAATTCCAGAATAACATTTAATAGAAACTAGAAATCATTCCACAGCATTAAGTCCAAATTAATATTGTAAAGTTATACCACCATTAGATGATTTGTCATAACAATGGCACTTGATCTGTTTGTCACTACTACTTAATTGGAGTAACGAACATCTTATTTAAAGTATATTCAGTGGTCTGTATTCTTCCAGTTCTTTGTAAAGATTGTCTCAGCCATCAAAATCAACTGAATCTTGTACTGAAATTGAGTACTTCATTTTCAGGGATAACCCTAACCAAAGGCATGATTATTTTTGGCTTCTGTAACGTCTTTATGTAAAAATGCTAGTTTCAGTTGATCACTTTGTCTTGTCCATCATTCAAAAATTTCTCTGTATTTTAATAATCTCTATTTCATCTTTCTACAGACTATGCTAACTGCAATTTCAATGAGTGCAATAGCAACAAATGGTGTAGTTCCAGGTAATGAAGAATTTTATCTCAAATGGTGAATGGTCAAATGATGGAAGTTTTAAAGATGGGATAAGAAATTACTATAGTCTGAGATATCAGAAGCAATGCTGCTTTGTCAAGTGCATGTTTTCTTTTAACTGATATTTATAAATGCAGTCTTTTAGATGTACCTTCTGGGAATTATGAACTGTAGCACATTTTTGTCATCAAGCATTTGATTGTTTGGATGCAAGATAAGATGTTATAACTTGAACTAATGGAGACTCGTCTTCATGCAAAGTAGATGTATTCACAAATTTGGCTGCTTTCTTTGTCTGTTTGGAGTTTGTTTGGTGTGGTGGCCCCCCAGATTTCCCTAGCCTCCATTTCTAAATGTTGAACTTGGTTATGTTGTTTTCTGCAAGACTAACAGCCAGTCTGCTACCAGAAATATTTTCTATATGAGCAATAAGATGTGGTTATGCGCATCTCTTTAAATAAACTTCTTCCTCTTCAATTATGAAGCCATGTTTTTAGACGCAAAATCAGCCTTTAAAGCTCTTATCCTTTTCAGTTTCTCAACACACTAATTGATAATACTGGGGTTCAGACATTGTTAGGAGTTCTGAACAGTTTACCTAATGAAGTTAAAGTAATTCCTTACTTGCAGAGCTTCTCCAGCTTAGTAATGGGTTCCAGAACTGATGCATAAGTTGTTAGGCAAAAGCAAACTCTTACAGCTCGTGCAGGGTGTGGAATAATTGCATTTCATGGATATAGTACCATGTATGAAATAGAAATACAATAGAAAATTTTGTTTCAAATGGTTTATAATGAAATCTAGTTATTTAGTTAGCTGGATACTGATTAGAATGTTCTGTTCTTCTTCCCCACCCAGATCTTAAAAGTTCAATGTAAAGGTTTTGCTTAACACAAAAAAGCCCAGATAGGAACCTAGAATTCAAAGAGACCTTCTGAGTAGCAGGATATTGCCATTATATACAGCAGCATTATATTTAGTAAAAGGATTGGTTGAAGCATCATAAATTTTGATGTTGCTTTTTATTTGTTCGTATTGAAAAGCAGTTTCAGTCTCTGCCCTTTGATTAGAAGTGTATTTCTTATTTGCAGACTGATTTTATGCAAGGCTGGTGGATGCTTATTTAAAATAAAGTACTTCCTTTCTCTGTCTCCTCCTTCTTCCTCAGTAGTTGTGAGTGGGACAAACATAATGAATTTAAGAGATGATGGAGAGGGAACCAGAGAGGATCATGTCTTGAGGGGGCTGAGGAGAAGTCTAGATAAAGAGAATGGAGGTGGAAACTTAGAGCCCTATTGAAAGGGAAATGAGGAGATAAGTTTATGATTTTAAAGAAGGTGATTCTTGTATATGGGAAATACGACTGAGAAGAATAGAAAAATTCAGGGCAAAGTGAATGGTATCTAAGTAGACAAGAAAAAGCCATCCCTACCTAGCACGTTTAAATGGTACTGCAGAAATGCCTGTAGCAAAAGTGATGATAGTTTCATATACAGAAAAGAAAAAGAATGCATATTAGTGAGACAAACCCTGTTTTGTCCCTATTGTTAAAAATCATACTACGAGTTTACTTTTTGACTGCAAACAGCTTGAGGTTAGAAGCTACAAATGTATTCGCATCTATTTATACCTGTATTTCCTTTTCTTAAAAAATGGTTCAGATTGTTTAGCTTGTGGAGTTTTTGACTTTTGGGGTTTTCTTTCTGTTCCCCAGAAAATGCACATGGAGATACTCACTTTGAGATGTACATTGTAGCTGCTTAGTTGGCACAGATGCCAAGTACCCTTTTAGTACGAATATTTCAATGGTGATGAATGCAGGAGTTATCTTGATTATGTAGATTGAATGACTCACGTTTTTTGTTCTCTGCTGTTGTTCTATATGTGAAGAGCTGAAGTCTTTTATTTTGTTCTTGTTAAATTCCCAGCTGGAGGCTCTTACTACATGATTTCGAGATCTTTAGGGCCAGAGTTTGGTGGGGCAGTGGGACTTTGTTTCTACTTGGGTACAACTTTCGCAGGAGCGATGTACATTCTTGGTACCATTGAAATTTTATTGGTAAGTACTAGTTTCTCTTAAGATTAAATGGATTTGGGCTGGTTTGGGAGAATGAGGAATGCGGTTGGCCTAAAATGCATTCTAGTTTGATTTTTAATGTTTTGATACTGTGTTTCCAGAATGTCACATATTCTACTTTTAGAATACTTGTTTCAATTGATGGAATTATTAACTAGCAAATGCTTCAAATGAGTCTAAGGATAGATCTGAGTGTTTGAGCTAGTTTATGGTTTTGTTTATTCTTTTTTAAATTGCCACTGGTTGTCTCTTGCACTCGCCCCTTTTACATCTATGCTTCCAAAATGCCCCTGTCATCTGGTTGAACTGGTTTGTGAAGGAATAGAGCTGATATTGTAACAGAAGTTTAGCTTTTGAAGTCCAAATACAATGTTTATGAAATGTATAATAGTTTGCTGTATCTCTTGCAGACCTACATTTCTCCGAGCGCTGCTATATTTAAAGCAGAAGAGGCTGGTGAAGAAACAGAGGCTATGCTGAACAACATGAGAGTTTATGGAACATGCATTATCATTCTGATGGCCATAGTGGTTTTTGTGGGAGTGAAGTATGTGAACAAACTTGCACTAGTCTTCCTTGCCTGTGTGATTCTTTCCATTATTGCCATATACGCTGGAGTTATTAAGACTGCTTTCGACCCTCCTGACTTTCCGTAAGTTGGCTAGTTTGAAGTAGTGTGGCTTATTTACAAAATAGTAGGAAAAAAAGAGTGTGGGGAGGAAATGGCAGCTGTAACCATTTAATCCTTTAAGCTAAACTTCAAAGTAAAGGTACATTGGCCTCAGATTTCATATGTTTTATGATCAGTGTTGCCCAGGGAAGCTGTGAATGCTCCATCCCTGGCGGTGTTCAAGGCCGGGTTGGACAGAGCCTTGGGTGACATGGTTTAGAGGGAGGTGTCCCTGCTCATGGCAGGGGGGTTGGAACTGAATGATCTTAAGGTCCTTTCCAACCCTGACTATTCTATGATGTGCTCATTTGTTATTTCGAGTTATGTGTCTGTTTCTTTCTGTCATTGGTCATAAAACATGATACTCTGGAAGATGTTCCATCCACACCTGAAGAGCAAGAAGGTGGTTTTTGCTGACAGTAAATACAGATGCTTTATCTAAAGAATTAATCTAAAACTATTATAGAATAAAGTAAAAGCTTCAAGAAAACAGTGTAGCTATGAACCATGGTTATGAAAGCAACAGGCTTGACTTTGCTTGTCATGGGGAGATGTTTGAAACTTCAATTTCTCCTCAAAATGGGGACATTGTGGTGTTAAATTCACTTGTGTTTGGGAAGGCTTCATACCCTTTTGTTAACAAAACTGAATCTTACTTTTTTCACGTGGCATACTGATTCTCAGCGCCTTTGGCTCGTGCCATTCTTTGCTCACTAAGAATTCTTTCTTTTGTCCAGTTGTTAGTATGCAAGTTGTATCTTTTATTCATCTTTGAGTTGATTGTATTTTCCAGAGAAGAAATGAAGAGGCAGAATAGCTATTAATATCTTAAAGTAGAAATGTTGGATCGGGCCTTTAAAGAGCATAGGATACTTTAATATGCAGAGACTATTTACTGGTTTAGTAGATGTAGTGTAGGCCATAAACCAGGTACTATAAATAATGGGTTTCTAAAGAAGTCTGATGGACAGAAAGTGGTTCAATGCACACTATACTGAAGGATCGCTGGTTTTACCTTTTTGTCTAGTATCTGTCTCCTCGGGAACCGGACCTTGTCAAAGCGCAGCTTTGATGTCTGTGCCAAATTTACTGAAAGCAATAATGAAACAAGGACTACAACTTTGTGGCGCCTGTTCTGTGATAGTCCTTCACTTAATGCTACATGTGATGACTACTTTAGTCTCAATAATGTAACAGAAATTCAGGGGATTCCGGGAGTAATGAGTGGAGTTCTCATTGGTAAGTTGGAAAGCGCATTTCACGATTTTGGGGCATTATTCATGTGGCACATAGCTGTCTGGTGATGTGGTGGTCTAGCCTGTCAGTACTACTTAAGCTTTAATCTGTTTGTGTGAAAGATTCCTACCTGGAGCATGCTTCCTCCTATAAGGACTCCATCTGGTTTTAGAAGCTTAGTATCAAGTGCCTTAATTTGGGGGTCAGTGGGGTTTTATAGGCACTCTTCCAAATGCCATTGTTCTATCAAAAAAAAAATCCAACCCACTTTCATCCTTGTTTGTTTTAAAAGTGTTTAGCTTTTTTATGTGCCAAATACAGGTATGTAAATAAGCTGCTCATTAATACACTGTCAAACTCCTGAGGGAGAACTTGTTCCCACTTTTCAGATGGAGCATGGAGGAGTGAATTCCCATGTCTTGTCCCATGTGATACAACAACTTGGTGATGAGTTTTGAGTCTTTCTAGCTTCCAGTCTAGCATTTGGACAGATGTTCTACAAAGAAAGGCTATAGATTTTCTTCTCTTTGCATTCCGGTACAGTTGTGGCAACTTGGGATTCCAGTTACACTGGGTCATAAGATTCATTTTGAACATGTAGTGGATTGTATTGTGTACGAACAATGCTTCTGGGAATGAAATAGGTGTTTCTGATACCTCTTCTCCTTAAAATAAAGTTTGGTTTGTGACCCTTTTTCCTCACCCTTACTGTCAAGTCCTCTTGGATTATCACTTTGGGGCAAATGAGGAGAGGAAATTAGCATAACAAAGCGCTGTGTGACATCTCATGAATGGGAAGTGGTTTCTATTTCACAGATCTCTAAGGTGGTTTTACCAACCCATGTTGGCATGCACACTCCATAATTAAAGTTGTATGCATTGGAGTGTTCAGGTCATTGCCACTTCTGTGTCATCCTGAATAAAGGACACGGACTGTTGAGTCTTCATTGAGTACTTGGTGCTTTAGCGATGACAGACTGGTCTTTTCTTTTATGCTCCATAGGGAGTGGGTGCTGATTTGGAGATTATGTCTTGTTTTATGTCACTCCTCAAATCTCTCCTAAAATTTCTGAAGTTGACAATTGTCTGATTTCCTTAACTTTTTTTGTTATGGCTTCAGGCTTATCTCTAGATCCATTTGTTATTCCTCTTCATTTAAATGTACTAGTACGCTTAGCATGCTGTTCAGTTAACACTTCCTTAGCTTATCGGGGAATTTGAGTGACATTCTTCTGGCTTTTGCTTGCTTTGGGTTTTTTTGCGTTCTCTTCTGGAGCCTGGTTACTCTGCTGTGTGGAATACTTCAGCCATGAGCAGTTGAGTCCTAAACTGTTGTGCAGGGTTATTCCATACAGCAAGTCTCAAAAGAGCTCAAGTTACTGCAAAGTAGCTTTTCTTTTCTGTCCTGCACCTCAAAATGTAAGAACAAGAAATACAAATATGTGCTAAGATTGCCTGGAGGTAATGTTTTCCTTATTTTTTCATGGTAGAGCCTGATAATACATTCATTGTGTAATCTAAGTGGATGTTCTGCAAATACATTAGAATTTACATCTTTAACTGAATCTTTCTTTAGTGGAAGAGAGAATCTTGTATGACACATCCCTTACACTACTGCATTTCTACTGGCATACAGTAGGAATGTCCACTGGTTACACTCAGCATTGATTATATTGCTGCGTTCTTGGCTTTATAAGGAAATGTTGAGAAACATCATGATTTTTGTGTTAAAAAACCCATCTGGTTCCTAAGATTACCACATCCTCACTACTTAATATCCTGAAACAGAGACATGACGCTGGCTTTTGTTTGTTTTCCCCTTGTAGATAATCTGTGGAGTACCTATTCAGAAAAAGGATCAATAGTTGAGAAAAAAGATCAGCCATCAGTTGCTGGATCAGAAGATACAAAAATGGGTGGACTCCCTTATGTTTTTACAGACATCATGACCTACTTCACAATGCTTGTAGGGATTTATTTCCCGTCTGTGACAGGTAGATGCAACTTTTCTTCTTGAATGAGGATGTGTACTTATAACTGGAAAAAAGATGAAGTGTGCGTGTATGTTTGTTGATGATGTGTGATATTGCTAGTCTGTGCGTCCACGTTTTATGTTCCTAGCACTCTCTGGCGCTAGAGAGAAATAGTTGGGAGCAGATTATTTTAGACATGTATAGGACATAAACAAGGAATCAGTATAAGTGCTATTTTCTGTGTCTGGAATGAAAAAGGAAGCTCCGTGTGTTACTCAGTGCTTAATTAAAATAAGATGGCATACCTTTGTAATATTTGAAACCTCAAATGGATGACAGAAGAGCTGAGTATTAAGGCGATTGTTTCAGGTATTCAGGTCATGAACTGCCTGGGATTTGTTTAAATATCAGTGCATTTTTGCAACTCGAAATGGTGGAGACTTTTTCTTTTATCAAGCTTAAAGGTGAGATTAGTTCTATATACTTTTCCTCAGGTCACATTTGACTAAAATAACAAGAGACATTGTTCTTTAAATTCCCAGCTCAAGCAAGTGTAACAAAACAGAACTCATAAGAAGTTGCAGCAGTGTTTACTAGGGGAATCATAGAATAGTTAGGGTTGGAAAGGACCTTAAGGTCATCTAGTTCCAACCCCTGCTTTGTATTCTTATTCTCTGCTCTCATCATTTTTCTACTTCTGGCTTTTTTTATCAGCATCTCATCATATCTGATCCTACGGTTAGGATTTCATTGCATGGAGTTTGAGAATGCTTTTGAGTTGGAATGTCTTGACATTAACTTCCTTGGTTTTGCCTCCAGCAGTGGCCAGGAAGTTCTAGGAAAGCTGGCAGAATTAGTCAGTTGTGTGTTTTTAACTTCCTAAGTATGTGCTCAGAAGTATTTTTTCACCTGCTAGATGCAAACAGGGATGTGTGCATGTGAAGTCCTTAACCACTGTTGTACTTCCTGCTTGCTCCTTTCGGGTTTTTTCCCTATACTTCTGTATATAGTTTATTGATTGTGTATGTTCTGTTTAGTAGAAAGCTAATGAGTGCGATCACACTGGCTAAAGTTGTTAAATCTCTATTAGTTTATAACTTATTTTGCTAACTCCTCGGTATTTCCTCATTTTAAAAATGATCCTGAAGTTATATTTGAAAAATAATTGTTATTTTTTTTTATCTGTCACTTTCCTGAGCTTTCTGGAATTTGTTCAGTCAACAATGGATGGTAACACAAATTTCTGATTAAATGGATGTCTAAATGGGGGGGTTGTCCAGAATTATGCATTTCTAAAGCTTGCTTCATTGGTAATGTTGTGTTAAATCAGGCTTGAAGTTAAATGTTCCCATTCTATTACTGACATGGAGTTAGTATTAATTGGTTTCATGACATATAAACTTGGTCTCTCTTTAAGGTATTATGGCAGGTTCAAACAGATCTGGAGATCTTAAGGATGCTCAGAAATCTATTCCTACTGGAACAATTTTGGCTATTTCAACTACGTCTTTCATTTGTATCCTTTATGCTGTGACTTTTCTTTTTTCTAGTGTGCGTTCCGTAGGTATGGCAGGACTTCCATTGAAAAGTTGTTAGAATTGCCTGAGTATAAAATGAAGGCAATCTAAACGGAAAAGAGATTGTCTAAAGTACACATATTAGAATTAAGTATTTCAAAATAGCTCAGATTTTATGTCTGTAGACAAATGTTTCTGTACATTTCTGTATTCTAGTAGTGCTTTGAATTTCAAGAGAGAGCATACTTCTAGGGAAGTGATACAGAAGTTTTTGTCATCGTGTTTCAGCTGGCAGATTGCTTGGCTGTGATACTGTGTATAACCAGTGAAAAATCTTAAAGCAAACTACCAGCAATAGAAATATAGTCCTTCAATACCTAAAAGACAGAAATGCCTATTTGCATGAGAAAATACCTATTCTGTTACATGACATATAAACTGGTGACTTCCATTACTTCAAATGCAATCATAGAGAATCTAAACCAAAAGGTTGTAGCAGAGAAGAATTAAAAAGCAACCACCACCAAACAAGCAGAACAAATAAACCAACAACAAAACCCCCCACTTCATTATCATGGGCACTATAATTTCATCCCTAGATGAAAAATGATTGTGTTTCTTTTTCTGTCTCTGATTATTTACAGTGATATCTTCCTTCAGTCTCAGTAATAGATCTCTCCTGTATAGTCTTGTTTGGTGCCTGTATAGAAGGTGTAATATTAAGAGATAAGTAAGTCGTATTCAACTTCTCATTTTACAGAGAGTATGTGTGATCATGAGTTACGTTAATAGGACTTACTAATGGCTCTTATGGGAAATACCTATGTGAAGTGTTTTGTTTAAGTCAAAACTGGAAGGAAAAGCCTATCTGTTAAACTGAGGTGGCTGCAAGAACAGGTCAGGTTATTCATTGTATCACTTCAAGAAGCAGAAGCAGAATCTAAGATAGAATCATAGAATTGTTTGGGTTGGAAAGGACTTAAAGCTCATCCAGTTCCAACCCTCTGCCACAGGAAGGGACGCCTTCCACTAGAGCAGGTTCCTCCAAGCCCCATCCAGCCTGGCCTTGAACACTGCAGGGATGGGGCAGCCACAGCTTCTCTGGGCACCCTGTGCTAGCGCCTCAGCACCCTCACATTAAAGAACTTCTGCCTTACATCCAACCTGAATAAATGTTTGAATTTTGAAGATAAATGTGCGAAGTGGAACTGTCCCTAATAAGATGTCTTTGAAAAAGAAAATCGTAGTTAGTATTAGTAGAGCTGATGGGTGGAGGGTAAGAGCAGTGGTATTACTTTGGGAGGACTAATATGCACCTGAGGGACAAAGGCAGAAAAAGACTTTTTTGACATGACAGGGAGAGTTCAAGAGAGGCGGCAGAGCACCATCAGGCCTAGGAGTTCCTCTGGACGTAAAGGTATTTTTTGTCTTGAAATATCAGTTGCAGATCAGGAGTCATGTCAGTTTTCATCCACATTATTGCCTGAGGTCATTTGGGGCACTATATGAAGCATGAAGGGAATAAATGTAATGGAGATAAGCATGATCAGAATCTCCAGATTTTGATGAATTTCTCCCTTAAGGAGAAGCTAAGTTGAGTAAGATGAATCTCTTGGCAGGTTTCACATTCGTTTTCTTGCTGGTGTTTGGTTCTCATTTCTACTAAGGCCCAAGTTTGCACTGAATCCATGATTTTTCACTTACAGTGCTGCCAGTTCTTTTTTGGCTGAAATCCAGTCTGACAGTAAAATTTACAGATTTTAGTCTGGTTTAAAGACTGGGTTTTTTTTGTTTTCGTTACTGATTGCGTATCTGCCATAGGCAAACGTAGGTCATACATCTTTCAGTCTTTGTATTTCATCCTTTCTAGTGGTTCCTACCCTATGTTTAATTAAAAAAACACAGGCAATAGAATGTGAATTCAATGGAATTTGATTAAGAATGAATGTGCAGCTTGTTTTATATACTCATTTAAAAGCTGCGTCAGGTAGCATGACAGTCAGAAGGCATGTGGATAATTTGAGATGGTGGTGTCGCATAGTTTCTCTGTGTTCCTACATCAGTGTCACACACCATTAAAAGGAAAGGTTAATACTTTGTTTTGCCAATCTGCTTGTGCCCTAGAGTATATCTAATATGTAGATCAGACTTCTGCAGTCTAGTTCATGGATATGTAAATACTTCTGCTGTTGGTGTTAATTCTGTAGTCTGCCAACATACTAGATAATTCTGCTGCATGTCTGCCTGGAGGCATTGTTTATGTTTTCTTTAAACCAGCAGAATGAAGAGAGTTTGCTTGGTTGGGAAAGCTTATAGTGCATAATATGGCATGGTGTTTATTGATGAAAAGTGCTGTTGTCCAAAAAAGATTGAAATGTGCATGATGAAGCCATACTGGAAGTTGTTTTTATGCTTGCTGATGCTTTTTCTTCTTCCTTCCACCCCTTTCAAGGTTTGGAGAAGCAGTTAATGGAAATCTAGTGGTGGGTACACTGGCCTGGCCTTCTCCGTGGGTCATTGTCATAGGTTCATTCTTTTCAACCTGTGGTGCTGGTCTCCAGAGTCTCACCGGTGCGCCTCGGCTGTTGCAGGCCATTGCAAGAGATGGCATTGTGCCCTTTATCCAAGTGAGATTTATGTTTTTTTCTTCAAATACAGCTTATATTATGGCAAATGAGGCATTACTTCTGCTGTTCCTGTAGAACTGTGAGGAAAAGGTTTGGAGCTCAATTCTAATTGTGAACAATAATAGAGTGAGCTATTGTAGGACAGAGTTTGAATGGGGATATTTCTTTTCAATTACATTAAATTATTTTTATTCTTATACATAAAATTTAATGGCTCAAAACTTGGGAATACAAGTTTTCTATAATGATAATACATAATAAATGAACTAAAAGGCAACTATCAGACTGAACTTCCTGACTTCAGGCTGTATTTACAACTTGTATTTGTGGACAGAGTTGATTTATCTCATTATGGAACTGCATGATAACTTTGTATCATAGAGATTCAGTTTTAGTTTTTATTCATTTTTGTGAGCTGAATGAAGTCAACAACGATGTAACAGGAGAAGTGTGTCCCATGGCGCTGAACATTCAGATTGTTCCAGCATCTCTGTGCATGTTTTAACAATGAATAAATTGGATTTGTCTCCAAGGAAGTTAAGGGAACTGGCAAACAGAATAAGAGAGAACCCTTGCTCAAAGATATAACACAATTGCTGGGCAGCATCTGCAAAAACTAGAGAACTTGACTTGGGTTAAAACAGATAAAATTCCAAAAGATAAGAATGTCTAGAGAGCAAAGCTGTGATTTCTGTTGATGGAGTTTGGGGCTTGAAAGCTTACCTCAAATTGCCAAGAATAGCCAGCAGTTGCACAGCACAATGATAATCTGCCAAGAACAGGTTCAAGTATAAAAAATGGGATTATATCTGAGTAACTATGATTTGGTTTTGGGTTTTTTGAAGACAGAGTCAGGGGGCAGTTGTCAAATTTAACACAGTGAAAGAAATTGCAGATAGTGCAGAAAGGAGCTAGGGCTGAATTTAGGAGAATAGGCTGTTCTGGTTGGTGAGTCCTGAAGGTGACTTGAAGCACTTGTTTAGTTATATCATTATTTTGATACCTACATTATGTGACCAAACTTATGTTTGGGGACTGCCTACTTTACTCACACTTACCCCTGGTGTCTCGATCAGACATGTGCTTGAGGTCACTGTCTCACATCTGAGGTCAGTGTAGTATGTTGTAAGTGAGCTATTATAATTGGTGAATAACTTAAGACTCTACTCAGGGATGTCTGTAATCTATCTTCAGTGAGGACTAGGTATAGAACAGGAGCAGTGTGATTTGATTCCTGAGCTTGGGAGAAGCCTAAGACAAATCAACACATTAATGTCCTGGTTGGGTTGTATCGAGAGAGACAAACGAAGAATTGCATTTTTGTCTGAAGTAATTTGGTGCTTGGTGAGAGAGTGACTGTATGATTCTGTCTTATCAGAGTCAGATTTGAAAGGAGTGAAGAATAGGAAGGAAAAAACTTAATGTGGTTTGGGAAGCGAAGGAAAGGGAACCCAGGAGAAGCAGGATGTTGCAAGAGGGATTTGAGACTTGAAAAGTGCTCGCAGTTTTGGAGTGATACAGCTGCTGCATGAATTGAGGAATGAATGCAAGAAGATTGATAGAGGGTCAGGAAAAATGGCCTTTTAGTGTAAGGGAAGGAAGACTGGATGATAGGAATCTAAGGAAAGAAGACAGTATTCAGAGTGAACGAGGTGAAGAACCTAGACGTTTGGAAAGGAAGCCATTATGGAAAATGGGAGTGAGGAAAATAAATACAGCTGGAACTTGAGGTGAGGCAGTTTGCCACCTATCACCAGTATAGCTGGATAGAATTCTCCCCAGTGGAAATTACCACATGCAAAATGATGTTTGGTAGGCTCTGTGCAGGATCATAGGCTTAAATAAATCCTCTTTCAAGATCAGTATTTGTGTCTGTAAGTACTGAGTTGATGCCTATTCTGTATACTGCAATACATACTGCCCTCAACTGTATTAGTTTCTTATAGACTAAGCATGAGTCTCTGATGCACATTGGTTTTAAGTTACTTAACTTTATTTCAGCAGCAACTGCAGTAGTATTTTAATGTTACAGTCATTGCTTCTTTAAGTAGAAATTTTCATATTAGAAATGTATGGGTTTGCACTTTTGTGACTTTCTCATAGTATAGATTGCTTCATTTTTAACCAATGACTTTTTTTGGTTGTGGTTAGTTTGCAATCTGCACCGTATTTCATAACTGTATAATGAACAGCTTTCCCTAATCTTACTGCTCACTTGAATTGAACTAGGTATTTGGTCATGGAAAAGCAAATGGAGAACCAACTTGGGCTCTGCTCCTCACTGCTGGTATATGTGAAATAGGAATTTTGATAGCCTCATTGGACAGTGTAGCACCAATTCTTTCAATGTGAGTATCACTGTGGTGTTTTGTCTTCTTAAGTTAAATAATACTTTGTTTTAAAATAGGTAGCAGTTTTTCTTTTTGAAATAATGCATGTTAGACTTTGTTTTTGAACAAGTCATATTCCTGTTTGATCCTCGAGGAAATATGAAACAACAAAATGGCTGGAACTAATTTCTGAGTCACAAAAATCTTGTTCCATGACAGAGTTCTTGAGTGCTAGTAGAAACAAACCAACTTTTAAACCCCTGTATTTTAAAATCAAAAGTCCTGTTACTTTGGTTCGAGTGCATCTAATAGACACAGGCAAAACAATTTGAAGTTTTCGGGTAGGAACTGAGCTTTGTTTTACTGACTTAGCCTTGGAATTTTATTCCATGTGTTATGGGTTGACCCTTGAGGACTGGTCAGTCACACACATCTGCTTGCCTGATCCCTCAGTGTGATGGGGGAGAGAATCAGAAGGGTGAAGGTGAGAAAACTCATGGGTTGAGATGAAGACAGCTTAATAGGTAAGGAAGAAGCTCCAGGCACAAGCAAAGCAAAAGAAGGAATCAGTTCACAGTCAATAGGTGGATGTGTAGCCATGACAAGGAAGGTGTTCACCATGTGTAACTGTCACTTGGGAAAGCAAACAGCATGAACTCCAACTGTGTCTCCCTTCTACCTGCTTTCCCTGAGCTCTTAGAGCTGAGCACAAGGTCATACAGTATTCAGTATCCCTTTGGTCAGTTGTGGTAAGCTGTGTCCCTTCCCCTAGACTGTTTGCTGGCAGGGCAGCAAGAAAAACAGAGAAGGCCTTGATGCTGTGTAAGCACTGCTCCGCAACAGCTACAACTTCCCTGTGTTATCAGCACTGTTCTGGTTATAAATCCAGAACGTAGCATGATACGAGCTACTGTGATGAAAATAAACTATCCCAGCCAAAACCTGTGCACTGTGATTGTCAGTTGTTTGCTTTCTCCAAAGTCTTTGTATGCTAATGCCATCTTTTGAGGCCCAGTATTAACTTCATCTGCTTGTTGTGTTCTATTTGCCACTGAAAACACAGTGTACAAGTTCCTACCCTTCTCTGGTTTGTGTCCAGCCATTTAATGCAGATCTGTCTAGTTAATTTCCTGTTGGAAAATGCTTTTTGTTCCCAGCTTTTTCTTTTTTGTCTTAACAGGTTTTTCCTCATGTGCTATATGTTTGTAAATCTGGCTTGTGCAGTTCAGACACTTTTACGCACTCCCAACTGGAGACCTCGTTTCAAGTATTACCACTGGTAGGGAATATTCCTTCATTCAGAAGAGTTAAAATGAATTCTGCAGCCCCAAATAGTTGATTTTTCCTTCAGTAATAAAGCAAATCCTCCTTTCTAGCTTCAATGAGTTAAGGTTCATGCACTGTAAACACTTTGACAACAGCATTGGTTTCATGTGGGTTTTTAGCTTAAATTCAAATTAACAGTAAATAAGCGATAGGAGGAGTGTGTTTTGAAACAGGAGTAGGGCAACTAATAGCTGTGATAATGAAAGATGTGGCTAATCGTAGAGGTTTTGGGAAGGGGCTGCAAGATGACAATTAATATTGCTTTATAAGCCAAGAGATCCTATGTATATGTGAGAATGAAGATGAAAAAGCATATAGTCTGTCTTTAATAATGAAGAAGGTTGATACAATTTTCATTTTAGTGATGAAAAAAACTGAGTGGCAATGAAATGTCACAGGTTTGCCCTGAAAAAATCCTTTTGAATGCGTTCTGTAGGCACTTAGTAGCTTGGCATCAAAACCTCCAGATATGTCATGCCTGTTTCCCAGACTGTCACTGCAAACGCCCAGTAGCAGTTGCAAAGTCAAGAAGGAAAATGGGGGATTGTTGTCTTCTGGGTTTTTTGGGGGGCTTGAATTTTGTTTGGTTTAGGGGTTTGTTTTGTTTGGCTTTTTTGTCTTTGTTCCACCTCTCCTGAATAATCTGGTCGTGGCAGTACAGTAAGTGGTGCAGAGTAGTTTAAAAGCTAATGCAGGTGGACAAGATGGAGGGTGGCAAGAGGTGCAAGGTGGACCACAGTGAGGCAGGAAAAAGGAAAGGGTTGAGAGATGTCAGCAGCAGAGTTTGTAACCTTCTGGCAATAATTCTTTTTGGTATTCTTCCCAAAGAAATCAGTGAGCCAACTGATTTGCTGGGTGAGTGCAGCATCACTTCTAGCCAAAGCTGGTGTTGGGATGCTTGGCCAGTATTGGGATGGGGCTTTACTTTTTTCTGTGAGAGTCTTAGCATGAAAGAGCAGCTGTTGTTCTTTTAGATGCTGATGTCTTCAGAACAGGTAGAAAGCATTTCTTAGGTTTAAACCTGGATGCATTTTGCCTTACTATTTGTATGGTACTAAAGAAGCAAAACCAAAGATACTAAACAAAAGATGGGCCTGTTGACGCTCTGTCCTGACAGTGAAAGCTGGTGGAAATCAGGTGAAATTAAGTCTGGGGTATCATACGTGACTAAAAGCATCACAAAACAGTCCGTTTCTGAGGTGATTTACATCCATCTTGAATAATAATGTGGGCAAACCAGGCATATAAATTTCAATCTGGAGATGCTTCTGCAATTCTTTCAGTTTACAGTTCCTCTTTATAGCCATTGAAAGGTTGTTTTTCTGTATTGTCATCTACTGTCCCATGTTCTTGCCTACAAGACAGGCCACAACACAAGTGGAGAGTATAATTAATGAATCAAATTTAGCTTAAACTAATAAACTATTTTTGCTGGCAATAAATAATGTTGTTTAGTACTGCTTGAGTACTTTTTTTAGCTGAAATTCAAATTAAATAAGTGATAGGAGTGTGTTTTGAAACAGAACTTGCTTGGATGTGCCAACAGAGTTTCAGAAGTGACAAATGTAGTAACGCTATTGTTATATCTAGTTCAATTGTATTAATTATGGTACCAAAGGTTCACAATGTATTGGGGGGGGGGGTTAAATATGTATAAACTAAAATTGGGATAATGTATTTGTATTTACATTGTAGCTAAGAAATGGCCTTTGAAGAAGAAAGGCCATTTAGTTATGGAAGGCCTTTAGTTATGGAAGTTAACTTAAGTAAGACATTGACTTTGTGGAACATTTGCATGCCTCTTTAAAAAAATGGAAAAAAATGGTTTCTTTTAGGACTCTCTCATTCCTGGGGATGAGTTTATGTCTTGCCTTGATGTTCATTTGCTCTTGGTACTATGCTTTGATTGCCATGCTAATCGCAGGATGTATATACAAATACATAGAATATAGAGGGTAAGACCATATATCTTATTTATTCTATATTTAATATCTTTCACATTCAGCAGAAAGCACTTTTCTGTAAAGTAGATACAACTGAAGTAATAGAATTAAGAGTATTCCTTGAAACAAGGTGAGATCCTGTCTCTATCTGTTGTAAGTTTTCAGGTTCTCTTTTCTTTGTAAGTTCAGTTCCAAACTTCTTGACAGCCAGAAATAATGAAAATAAGAACCAGTAAGTCTGGGAAAATGTCATTTGAGTGGAGATTATGGTGTAATGTTTTAATGCTGCAGGAATATCACCTTTTAATATCAAGCAGCAACATACAGAACTGTTACCTTCTTGTGAATTGGTGCTAAAGCCCAGAAATGCTCCTCTTTTGTGTGGACTTTAGCGCACATTTTAGGTTGAATCATACCAAACAATCCAGAGCAGCCACCAAAACTTACCTGTTTTCTGAAGGCTTAGATTGTCAGGAGATCAGAACATACTTTGCATTATATGCCTTTGGCAAGGGACACTTACAGAGCTACACCTGTAAGAAACACTGTGTGAGTAGGAGACTTAAAGAACATGTTGAGTTCATAAAGAAGGAAAACCCAACCAAAAAAAGCCCCAACCAACCAACATGTCCAAACCCTGGTGGTGATTATGGTCAGTAATGTGTGTGCTTTCCCTTTCCAAGTCAAGAGAAATAGTAAGGTCTTGGAGCAGGAAATTGAAGTCAGGCCAGTTTTGGTGTGCGATTAAGGGCAGGTCTTAAGTGGATCAGCAGGTATAAACTGCTCCAGCTTGTGGGTTCTCCATCTTTTAATAGCTCCATTTCCAGATTAGATGCTTTCCTGGATTGTGACAGCTCCATTTACTGGGTCAATCATAAGGAAATTAATTTGCCTATTTTAGCTATCAAGTCGGGTTGGAGGGTAGCAGTTCTGCTTGTGTGTGTGTATGTGGGCATGCACATATATCAGTGTCATATGTTTGTGTGTACAAATTTGTATACAGACTCTATAAGCATTGTGCACAGGCAGCACATCTACCCTGGAAAAAGAGATTCTTTTTTGCAGAAAATTACCTTCTTTTCTGCCTGCCTTTACAAATGCAGGGGCTGATTTGACAGTGGGGAGGGACTTGCCCTGATAAGAACGGCTGCCTGGGCTTTGATTTGGATTTTTTTGATAACAAAGTAAAAGAAACTTAACATGATTGTGCTGTCTGCCAGGCTGCATTTTGATTGCCACTTTGCTTTTAATAGCTTTTGAATTCAGTTTGGTTTATTCACCTAATTTTGAAAGAGGGCTACAGGTAAGAAAGTTCAGGGTGAATTCATGAATGGAAACAAGAGGGAAGGCGAGGCAGATGGACCCCTTGCATAGTAGAATCCCCAGAAAGGAAAACTGTGTTAGCCTAACAGGTCTTTCTTATTTTGTCTCTACATGGCATCTGGCATAGCCAGATTGTATTGGGAGAAAGAGGACTGGAGAATGTAGGGAGATTGCAAGTAATCACTAGCGCAGATGAAGCCTTAGGCCCATCTGGAAGACAACCTGGGAAGAAAAGGATGTGGAGAAAGCTGTGTTGGTGGTGTTGGGGAAAGATAAAACACGCTAATCCATACAAAACCATGATTCATGTATTCATTCTGCTGCTTTCAAACAGTTTCTTTGAAGTAAGGTACTTGGCATTTAATAAGACAACCTTTGAAGGTCTCTTCCAACCCAGACTATTTATGATTCTATGTAGCCCTCACGTACTCATTCTAGTGTGTAAAAGCAACTTAAGTAGCCTCATGATTAGAAAAAAATATTTTGAAATATGAATCAAATAAACCATAATCAATATTAGTAGCAATTAATAAGTAGTTCTCTTGAAGGAACCTGAGACTACTTTATCTTGCTTAGTCTTCATTCTTGATTTGAATCTGCAAAATGAGTGTTTTTTTTCTTCATGTATTCATGCACAAAAGTGTTAATTTTTTGTGCCCATTAGCCCTAACATGAGAAAATGTACTTAATCTATGTAAATAAATGGGACCCTGTTAATTGAATCTCTTTGCACCCCAAAGAGCGGAAAAAGAATGGGGTGATGGAATCCGAGGACTATCTCTGAATGCAGCTCGCTATGCTTTGCTTCGTGTTGAAGATGGTCCTCCTCACACCAAGAACTGGAGGTAAGTCCTATGCCTTCCACAGGCACATAAGTCTCAAAATAAGGAAATCTATTGGGAATATTGCTGTTAAAGCTAATGCCAAAGTGAAATTCATCATTAAAATAATGTTTAAACTTGGGCATGGAAATGATGTCATTGCAATAGTATTACTGTTTGCCTACAATAGTAATTAACTTTGGGAATGTGGGCAAATTAAGGTGAACTTAAATCCATGTGGTGTTAACATAGCTTTTGAAAGTGCAGAAGAACTTCAAGCATTTGATTATTTGTAGCTTTCTCGCATTCAAAACATAGTTATCATTGAGTACCACTGTGTCTCTAGAAGAAACACTGCAATTCCTTAAGTGTTTGGGGAGTTTTATTTCCTTTTTATTCTGTGAATTTTCCCTCTGAAATACATCATATAAATATACAAAGGACCCATTATTTGTTTAAATTAATTTTTGTGTCAGTCTCTTTTTAAGTCTCTTCATTTTATACCAACGCTTTCTTAATTTCTTAGATATCATTTAAACAAAATCTCACTTTTGCTCTCCATTTGTATGTAATGGAGTCAAATGTGCACTATTGGTTTTGCAAGATATTCTTTTTACTTGTTGCACTATCCATTTTCTCAAAGCCAACACAAAAAATCACTTGGCATTTAGGAGCAAAAGGACATTTGCAAATTGTCACCTCTGGTGAATGTAATGCAACCTGATCAGTGGAACCCACAAAAAAGAAATTGTCCCTAGAAGTGATGCTTTAATCATTCTCACTGTTCTGTGATAGCATCCCTGGGTGCATGCGCATGCAATGTTCTGTTGCCCTTCAGTGTAACAGCATTATTTACCATTCATTGTGGGATTCCTGATCGTAAGGAGTTACTGTGGAATACATGACCACTGCTTTTATCTGAGTCTGAACTGGACCTCCTTGTTGTGTCTTAAACTGTGATGGTTCTGAGGCAGGACAGGAAAATAGCAAAATGTTAGTTTGGAAAAAGTACGCAGATTGGATATTGATTAAAGGAAAAAGAATTCACCCTCAGCAGGTACACAGTTGGTACTGAACTTGGGGTGCTATCAGTACAGATATGACTGTGCTTTGGAAGGACCTATGCAGGTTGAAGACTGGATCAGCAAGAACATCATGATATCCAGAAGGACAAGTGCCACGTCCAGTACCTGGGACAGGCTTGACAATGCAATGTACAAGGCTGGGAACCTGCTCTGGTGAAAAGGACCTGTGGTTCCTAGTCAGTAGTCAGCCAGCTGTGAGACTTGGCAGTGACGTGCTGGACTGCATCAACAGGAGCATAGCTAGTGTATTGGAAAGTAAATATATTGGGAAATAATATTCCTCTTTGCTCGGCACTCATTGCAATGCGACTAGAATATTTAATGCAGTTCTAGGCACTCTAATACAGGAAAGATGTCAGTAGGCTGGTGTGGTTCAGCAGAGGACCACTGAGATGGTGTGTTTGGGGCACAGGAGCATATCCCCTGTGGAGAGAGTCTGAGGGATCTATGCTTACTCAGCTTGGAGAAGGCTTAAGGAGGGGCCTAAATGCTGATACGACTAACTAGTAAACATCCATTACCAATGAATAGGTACTAAGAAGGTGGGTTCAGACTCCTTACAGCCATATATGGTGGGAGAAGGAGAAAATGTGATAAAATGGAAAAAGAAAAAAGAATTAAAATGGAGATGATGCTAATTAAGCAGTGAAGAGGTTACCCAGTGGTGGTAATATCTATTTCTCTGAAGGCTTTCAAAATGCAGCTGGATGGAGCTGTAAACAGTGTGGTGTGCTTTCAGTGTCTATCCATGTTTAAGCAGCAGGTTGCACTAGAGGACCTTGGAAGGATGATAAGTTTGATTCAGTAATCTTCTTGTTTCTTTAAGGAAGCTCCTCAGAAGGCTAGTACAGTGAGTGGCTCATGCAGGCATTCTGCACCTGAAGAGTTGCTGATACTGCAAGTTATGAATTCTTTGGTTTATAGTTCAGTGTTTCCTGTTGAGCTAAGCGCTTTATCTGCATTTCATTAATTGTTAATTTCAATTTTCCAGTCCTTTCTTGCTTTTCTATATGTATTTGTGTGTGATTAACTTCTTTTTCTTTTTCGGCAGACCTCAACTTCTGGTCTTGTTAAACTTGGACAGTGAGCAACTGGTGAAACATCCTAGGTTGCTTTCTTTCACCTCTCAGCTGAAGGCTGGTAAAGGACTGACTATTGTGGGCTCTGTGCTTCAGGGAATCTACTTGGATAAATGTACAGAAACCCAGAAAGCTGAAGAGGTTTGTTCAAGACAGCTTACAAAGACTTGGAACTTCTATTAGTATTTAAATGTTTAATCTGGATGACTTGTATCTTAGAACAGACTGTTATAAAATATTGAATAAACCAGCAAGTTTTACCCTCAGCACAATCAATGATTATATATAAAAAATAGATTGGTGTGTGTAGCAAAAACCAAAGAAGTGATAGATTTTTAATGAATTATAAGGAAACTGATTTATTTCATAAATTAATATTTATCTGAGAGATGCAGATGTCATAATTTCATCCTCTGGATGTGTACATGGTACAATTTTCTACGCTGTCCTAGAAATACGTAGCAGAGCTAGGATTAGGAGCAGTCTTTACTGGAATCCTACTCTGTTGCTTAACTATGAACATTCCCCTTGAAATCCTTTACTTTTTCTCCTGTTTTTTTAATTTCCCATTTATTCCCCATCTCCAGAGAAGGGGATGAGGTAGGGAAAAATAGTATCATGTGATTCAAGGTGACCTCTAACTGTGCTTAAAACACACTGAATTTGAATGTTTCTTTTTATTCATTAACAGTCTAGCAATGTTACAGTGTGAAAGTAATTGTTATTAAGCTGTTGTTATCAAGATGCATGAGTAGAAAACAAGACTGAGCATACAGTGAGGCCAGTGAAAGTCTTTAAACGGAAAGTGCTTACCCATGGGGAGCTGAAGTGTTGTTACCTGTAGCTGGCTTAACTTGATGTCAACTACATGTTTGAGAGAGGGAACAGCAACGAATTTAAGACACACCTAATCCCCAGGTTCGCTGGAAAGTCAGACCTTGGTGTTAAGTTCAAGAAGCTATTGCTTTTGAAATAGAAATGAAGATGAATTGTAAAAGTTTGGGTTTGGAAAATTTCACCTAGAAAAGGTTTCTACAAGAGGTGTGGGAAACCCAGATGCTTTTTCATTTACAGCTTTCGGTTTTGTTTTAAAAAGGGAAAAAAAGCATCTTTTAAATGGAAAAAGCGCTCCTATTTAAACTGCTCCGTGCTCACAGGTACTGTTTGCACAGGCCTCTTAGCTTTGCTGCCAAATTCTCTGAAGATTTTTTTTCCTCTTTTAAAGGTGTGCCATGAAAACGTAGTAAATTCCAAAGCTGAGTTTCCCTGGTCAACCTCGATACCATTTTGAATGCTGCTTTTAAATTACTTCTGTGTCCCCATGTTTGTCTGTGATTAAATGGAAGAGTCTCATACTGAAATTTAAAGGGGTGTGGGAAATTTAATCTGGTCAGTTTATCGTGTCATTATTCAGACAGTGATTTTGACTGTCTCCTGCACATCTGTTTACCATGTTGGGATCCAATAAATAAAGAACTGGCCTCTTACTGTCAAAGTGTTTTAAGGAGCTTTGGCAGCCTCTTCTTCTAAAGCCCTTGGCATCACATTTTTCCTAACCCTCCCAATTCCAAAAGGAGGGACTTGCTCTTCCATAGCTGAGGTCAGTCAGCAGTTTTGACTTTACCTGAAGCCTTGTTATTTTATTTATCTTTGTCAATGTGTTTTTATTCATATCTTGTTTGGGAAATAGAAGGCTAAATAATTACAGTAATGAAAATCCTGTGTGTGGGGGTTTTAGTTGTCACAGAATCGTGTTCACTCTCTTGGAATTAGCCGTTTCTTGATGTTGGTTGTACATTGCAGCTAGTGATGTGTTCTTACTTAGTGCTGTTACTCCTTATGGTGTTTGTTACCAGTGTTGCTGACTGTATTTCCCCATGTGTAATTTTCCTTTGGCAGAATGTTAAGGCCCTAATGGGAGTAGAAAAGACTAAAGGCTTTTGCCAGGTTGTGGTGTCTCCTAATTACAGAGATGGAATATCTTATTTGATTCAGTCGGCTGGGCTAGGAGGGATGAAGCACAACACTGTCCTGATGGCATGGCCACAGTCATGGAAGCAGACAGAAAATCGTTTCTCATGGAAAAATTTTGTTGGTATGTGTTTATTGATTTTTCTCCTATGCATTTGTACTACAACTGTGTAACTAATCTATTTGCTGTGTGGAGATGTGATGCACAACAGTATTGAATATTTCCCCACATCTGATATCATGTGGTGTTGGTTTTCTTAGCCCTCAGTCTCTTCAACCCTCACTTCTCTTCTTGTTCTCCTAAGCATGTTAGTCACTAAACCCAGGGTGTTCCTGTTCCAGCAGAATCTGGGAGAATTTAAGCTTCTGTATTTAAAACAAAGCAAGAGCTGTGAATGAAAACCAGAAGTTCTCAATCAGATGTCTTGTTTTCCCTTGCAGATACTGTCCGTGAAACAACAGCAGCTCAGCAAGCACTGCTGGTGGCAAAAAACATTGACTTATTCCCAACAAATCAAGAACGTTTTACGGAAGGGAACATAGATGTGTGGTGGATTGTTCATGATGGTGGTATGCTGATGTTACTGCCTTTCCTCCTTCGGCAACACAAGGCAAGGACAACAGAAAAGAGCTTCTGTTTCATTTTCTAGCAATGAATGATATTCCCTTTATCATTAAGTATGGCAATAGCAATCACACATTGTTGTAAACTATCTTTTTGATAGGTTTGGAGGAAATGTAAAATGCGTATCTTCACTGTTGCACAAATGGATGATAATAGCATTCAAATGAAGAAGGATCTTCAGATGTTCTTGTATCATCTTAGACTGAATGCTGAAGTGGAAGTTGTTGAAATGGTATGTTACTGCCTATCTTTCTTTAAGTGCAATGGAGACTCAATTTGTGAATACTGTGATTCGTTGAAAATGGATTTAGCATTTTTGAAACTGAGATGTTAGCCCAAATATGAAAAGGGAAAGATTGCAGTCTCACTAAGAGCAGTGAGTTTTAAAGCCAAGATTACCGTACAATGTCACAATGCTAAATGGTTTTGTTGAGCCATTTTGATGTGTTAATGCCTGGTTTATTTATCAGATATTTCATTCAGTAAGAAAAAAGCTTGTTTTTTTTAGCATGGAAGGCTGAATGTGCTTTAAGTAATAAGCCGTAACTTCCAGCATGAGAGAGGATGAACGTGTCCCTCTTTCCAACTGCTGTGTGAATATCTCTCTGGAATAAGGAATCCCAAAGCCCCCATGAGCGTATGTCTGTTGTTTTCATCATTGCCAGCCTCAGCCCGCACCAAGCAGCAAGACAATGTAGCTAGAAATCCACAGATCAAATAGTGACAGAAGTGATTTCTTTTATAAATGCTGGCCATAAACTGCAAAAGAGAAAGAACTAAAGCTGTAGGCTGCCTGGACACACTTTTCTTGGCAACAAAGGAAAAACTTAATTCCAGCACTCAAAGGTGATAATGTCCAAAGTAAGACAGGAAAAACCCCTTTAAAACTCATTCTGATGTGGGATGGGGATGGGTCAATTGGTTCAAAACTTCTATTGTCACCAGTTCCTGGGGAAAACAAAAATCCTATCGAGGTTTCTCATGCTGCTCAGCCATGAAGCAAATTTTAACAATAGCTAAAATTACTTACAGCAGAAAAGTTACTTGGGAAAAACGTGGATAGGATTTTGAACGGGATGTAAGATAAATGCTTTCTTCATTTTACTTTTTGTTTTGCTTAGAATACTGAATATAAAAGACTAAAATGTTGTGTCATGTGCAGGTGAAAGACAGTGAAGAAAGTGCCCTAAAAAAGGCTCAGCCTTGGCTGGATTTTGAGCAGAAGGACAGTATAGAAAGCACAATTTATTTTCTTACCAGGCTTGCATTTAACCCTGAGAATCTTCCAGAAGATGAGGCATGTCACAAGTCAGTGACAGTACAGATGACTGCTATAGATTTTTACGCTGGTTTTTAGCTTTGAGGTGACATGAGAATATATGCCAGGGTTTCTTCATAAAAGCTTCTGTTCGCACATTTCTCACTGGGGAAAGGATGATGCATTATTTCGGCTCTAGACAGTTTGTAAGGAAGCAACTGTGTACATATGCTCAGGGAGCAGCAATGCAGACCCAGTGAAAAGAAGCACTTTCAATCCTTCTTCATTTCTGCAGCCTAGTTGAAACAGAACAGTGTAAAGTCTGCCCTGAGTACTTCAAATTGAGCTGAAAATCATACTGATATTGGTATAGTTCGTTGTACAAGATCACTGAAGAAGTTTCAAGAATGAGGACAGAAATGATTGATCAGTGGCATGCCTGGTATTACTCTATGCTATAAATACATCCAGGGCTGAAGGAATGCAGAACTGAATGTGGTACATTCAGTAAATGTTGTTCCTTTGAGTAGTACTTTTCTCCTGATATTTCTAATGCCAATCTCTCTTGCAGTTTGAAAATGATATTTCTGCGTTCACGTATGAGAAAACATTGATGATGGAACAGCGATCTCAGATGCTAAAACAGATGCAGCTATCAAAAAACGAAAGGGAAAGAGAGGTAGGGGCTTGGGCTTAGCAAGATGTTCTGTGATAAATCTGAAAGTATTTCTTGGCCATGGCTTCCAAGCAGCTGCTTCTGCTGCTCCCGTACCATTACTAGTCACTGGTGGTATTTTGCTTGTTGTAGTCACAAGCTTCATGCACCCTTATGCTTGTGAATATTCAAGTATTTCTGTCTTTTAAAGCTTTTTACTTTCTCTTTTTCTTGTGCTTCTACCTCCTCATTTATCCTGTTAACGATGCCATTGCCAACACTTTTTAATGGTGTAAAAGGTATTGAATGCTTTAGCTTTCGTGTCACTTAGTGATTTCCCTCCCATGCCAAATAAGCAATTTCTCCTGTGTTTAACTGGATTCATAACTAGAATTTTTTCTTGTGATTTTGTTGGGGTTTTTTTTGTCTGCTGATAATTGTAATTTATTTTAGGTTTATTTGGTTTTGGGGTTTTTGATCTCTTCTGATTTGTTCTCTGTTTCCATTTCACCATATTTTTATTAAGGTTCATAAAGATGCCTTGTATGGCCACAACAATGTGCTGCTGTAAATACTCTTTCTTCACTTCTGCATCATGGTAGTTTTGTCTTGATCTCAGCCTGCCTCACATCTTTCTAGTAAAACACGAAGTCTCCTCTACTCCTCACTCAATGTTCTTAAGGTTTTCCTCATTTCTTTCTTGACCACTAGTATTTTACCAGTAGAGTTTGAGTGATCAGTCAATCTACAGTAGGCTTTAAAGGATTTAACTTCCTCATGAATGCTTTATGAGTGGCCCAAGGACCTAAAGCTCTGAAGTCTATAGCATATAAATTGTAGTGGAGACAGAAGAATTTATTCTCATCTCTCTGAGTTGGCTGGGATCTGCACTACTGCAGAGTGCAGTTTGCTTGGAAGTTGTAATTCCTTTCTTTTCCCCTTACCATGTTGGGGTTTGTTTGGTTGGTTCTTTATTACTCACTTTTACCTGAATGTAGCCATTGTCCTGATAGCTTCAGCTTGCTCCTTCATATCAGGCAGGGTAAAACATGAATGTACAAAATACCATTGAATTTCTTTCATGTTCTGAAGTAAAGTCCTTGATAATGCTGAGAACACCCAGTACTTATTTCCTGCCTTGTCCAAGAATAGAAGCTCTATCCATGTGTTCTGATTGGATA
The DNA here is from genome assembly GCA_025447955.1 of Psilopsiagon aurifrons. Taxonomy (NCBI): domain Eukaryota; kingdom Metazoa; phylum Chordata; class Aves; order Psittaciformes; family Psittacidae; genus Psilopsiagon; species Psilopsiagon aurifrons. The sequence continues at coordinate 31,828 of JAOEHY010031588.1, read as the reverse complement.
TATTAATCTGCCTCTTTCTGTCATATATTCATCAGAAAATATTTAGTTATGTCTTCCTCTCCAGAGCTACAAGTTGAGTGCAGGCACTCAGTGTGCCAGACCTTTTCTTAATCTGATCATCTTTTACATGAGTCGAGCCATCCCCTCTGGCTTTATGATGACCTCAAAAACGTTTCTGTCATTAGTATCATGTTCAAAGCAGCTTTGCTTTTGTTTTCATTATCTGTCTCCAGGCAATCAAATATAACCCTGATAGTCCTGCTTTGAATGGTGCTTGTAGTTCTGTTTCCCGTTAACACCAAGATTAGTATTTTAACCTCACTTTTGTGCTTTTGCCCCTTCAAACAAGGTTCAAACCTTCGCAAAGAGGAGAATTTGGTTTTGTACAGCATTCTTTTGCTGTTTCCCTCATAGGTATGCTCTTATCCCTGAGGACTCACCCTCACTCTCCCCTTTTCCATCACTTTTTAAAATGAAACTTTATTTAATCCTGCTCCAGACTTTCCTGTGGAGCTGGGGCATGGGGGCTCGTTGGATTTTTGTTTCCTTTTTTGAGGAACTTGGTTTGGATGCTTCTATTCAAGTGTAAATATAACACATGCGAAGTGTGAAAACTGAAGGCTTAGGTGCCCCTGCATTTACTGATTTTTTTGACTTTGATATTAGCACTGCAAAGATGAAAGAAAATATAGTCTCGTTCACTTCTGTACTGCCCTTCCTGATTGTTGTTGGCTTCCTTCTCTGGCTTGTCCTGACTAATCGGGCCAGGCAGTGATGTTGGTGGAGCTGTGAGAAGGCAGCAGTCATCCTCCCACCACTGCTTGGTGTTGGGATGTGCTGTGCAATTGCTGTCGTGCAGGTTGCTGCTGCCAGGTAAGATTGGCAGAATTGCAGGTGCATGTAAGTGAGGAGCACAATAATAGTTTACGAATCACTATTTGGGAAATAAAGCAGTGTTCAGAGTTGGAAAGCAGCTTTCTCATCTGCTTAAATGTTTTTTCATACTTCCGATTGTAACTGGCTAAAATCAGTTCATCTGAATCATCACCTATGTGCAGGGATATGACCCTCGCGAACATATGAATAATTGAGTTTTCCATATAGACTAAAGGATTTAATTCACTTCCCATTTTTACAAATCTCTGTAAACAGACTTCATAACTATCTGCTAAACATTTCAGAAAGTGCCCTATAGTATGTATAAACAAATGGCATGTTTGTGAAAACAAAACAAGTTTAGAACAAGCTGTGATACCAAATGTCATCTATTTAAATGAAGGCAAACTTTATTTTGAATAATATCATCATCTGCTCTTTTCTATAGACTGGGTTTTGGGGGGTTGTTTGGTCATTGGTAACCTTTCTGTCCCAGATTCAGAGCATCACTGATGAGTCTCGAGGCTCAATCAGAAGAAAAAGCTACTCCAGTCCACAGTCCATTGGGCAAGATGCGGAGGCACTGCTGACTAATGATTGTCGAGACGAGGAGGTAGCTGGACATATTACTGGCTTAGATAGATTTTCCCATTGCAACACTTGAAGTGCCACTATTGCAAACTGAACTACAAATTAACAACTTGATTAGTCATTGTTTTGGAAAAGTTCTTCATAAATTTAAATTCTATTATTTTTCTAAATTCATTATCTTACCCTATATATTGTTCTCTAGATTATGCTTTTGCAAGGTGGATTATGTCCTCTTTTTCTCACGCTTGCTTTCCATACAAGAAACACTTCTGGGAGTGCCTGTTTCTCTTAAGAGCCAGAAGCAAAACTATTTCTCTTCCTTCCATCTCCTGAAAGTTCTAACAGTGGTTGTTTGATTAATAAGTATGTTTCATACTTTCACAACACATTCCCCTCCTTTATAGTTCCTGGTTTGAAGTACTTAAGCTTCTCTGAGACCTTACATATATATATATATATATGCATGCTAGGGCTTTTTAAGATTTCCATGCTTATTGACAAGCTATTATTAACCCACAAATGTCATTACTGCTTTCTGCATAGTGAGTTGGAAAGGAAATGGACTGATGTGATCAATGGGTTTAGCGTGCACTTGAAGTGTTGCTCTTACCTAAAGATGTGTTAGCCTAGTTTGTACAAATGCTTCATACCTTTCTGTTTCCCTTTCTTTGTGAAGTGTGAGAAGAACATGCTGTATTTCATGTAATTAATTTGGTATCAAAATAGCACTAACAAAAATGTGCCTTTGTTGTCTTTGCATTTTTAGAAGTGTGTGCTGTAGCTCCAGAATTTCTCTTGACCTCTCTGTCTTTATAAAAGTGGCAATCTGTCTTGTCATTGAAGCCTAGTTGTACTGGACTCATCTTACAGTTATTAGTCTGACATTTTAGCTGATTGGATACTGCTGTATGGCATGTCAGATATCTGCATGCATTTGTTAGCTTTTTCATTCTCATGATAGAACTGTATTTACAGTAACTTCTCGGTCATAGTCTTGACTCATGATTTAATCTTTAGGAGATATGTAGACCATCAAAAAAATAGAGGTACATGTACACCTCAGAATTTAACTTTAGGATTTGAGAATCCTTAGGGATAGGGAATGGAGGAATTATTTAGGAGAAATACAGCAGCTCTTGGGTATTTAAGAAGAGCTGCAGTTAGAGTTCGTGAACCAATAGGGGAATCACTGTTCAGAGACAGAAGGCAGTTTTTCATCTGCTTTGATTTTATTCATGCTTTTGTTTGTGATCTGAATGAAACTGATTCTTCTAAATCATCACATATATGGAGTGACATGTCCATCACTAACATGTAATTGAGGTTCCCAGATGAAACTGGAGCTTCAACTCAGTATTTAACAAGTCTCTGAAGAGACTTCCTAACTGCTAAAGATCTCAAAAAACCCAAGCAAACAAAAGACCAACCACCCCCCAAAATAGAACACCTCAAAACACAAGACAGTCTTCCCCTCTACCCACTCACTTATGTAAGAGTCTAAGGTACTGTATTTGTACTGCTTTTGATGGAAACAAAGAAGCCTATGGACAAAGGTAAGTAAGTAAATAATGTCTTCAAATATTTCTTCCTTATTTCCTTAAGAGGAGTAAGGGGGGTGCAAAACAGGGAACACAGAAGTTTATATGCATGTGGGAACAACAGTGTGATTTGAGTTTCTGCTATTGTAAGGGCTATCTCTTCAGAAGGCCCCTTCGTGGTTACATTGATTGGCTTTTTTCCTGTAACATGCACTTGCATGCATGAATCATCTAATGGAAGGTAGCTAGCCTGGAATTTGGTCGGTCTAACGTTATGTTACTGGGGTCCTGCTGGTAGTTCAGCTAAAGTCATGTGAAATGGAAGACATTTAGGACAGTAGCTGAGAAAATAACAGTGTAACTGAACAAGCTTCCATGGCAAAACCCCCAGTGTTAACAAAGTACTCTTTGCCTGGATTATCCTCACTTTAGTTCATTACAGAGTAACATCCCAGCCCAAACATAATCTTGCAGTTTCATTTCATGCTGAAGTCAAAGCAGCCTGATAGATGTTCACGAAGTGAGGCACCTTTTTTCTGTATTGCCTTTTATTTCGCTGCTGTGAAATTACTTTTCAGAATGTTAATGCCATGTAAGCTACTAATGCTCTTTGTGGCTGAATCTTGGGGTGATGGTTTGTTTTGTGGCCAGGCTCAGCTGATCCATGACAGAAACACTGCCTCGCACTCAGCTCCAGCAGTCAAGGAAAGCGTGGCTGCTGCTGCGCCAGAAAAAGTGCACATGACCTGGACTAAAGAGAAGTTTGTAGCTGAAAAGCATAAAAACAAAGATTCAAATGTGTCTGGCTTTAAAGATATTTTCAACATGAAACCGTAAGTATACACGTGATGTCTGGAGTTTTCTATCTGACTGATTGTGGGGGTTTGGGTGATGGTTCTGGGTTTTGTTTAAGGGATTCTGGTTTGTTTAAAGTTGAGTATAAATATGATCTTTCCATGCACTACACTTAAATGCCATCTTCATGAAACTAGCATGGAATTGGGTGGAGCAGCAATGACTGTGAAGAGCTGTTCACCAAAATGTGAATGAAGCTTAAATAACAGGCTTCAAGCTATAAACTCAACTTCTGAATTGTTCCAGAAAGCATTTGGTTCTCTCTCTCCCTGTGAGAGATAAATAGTAGATAATAATAATAATGATAAATTATTATCTACTACTAATAATAAATAGTAATAGTAGTAGTAATATAGTAGTAGTACTAATAATAATAATGATGGTGATAGTCATTTTAAACTGTATATCATTTCCCTGTCTCAATTATTGTGTTGTGTTGGGGTGGAGGGTGTACCAAAGAAGCAGATAGATTCTTTCAAGTCGTTTAGCTTATGTTTTGGTCTTTGGGTGGAGTTTTTTGGGGGTTCGTGGTTGTTACGGTTTTTGTTTAAAAGATGCTCAGTCCTCATCCTGTAAATGAAAGCAAGATAAAACTGGTGCTTATATGCATGTCTTTTTGTATTTCCTGTTGAAATATTCCTCAGTGTCTTTTCCTTAAAGAGAAGTCACTTAATACATAACAGCTACTGCCTTTGTCAAGCCTAATGTAGCAGACACAAAACCAGTGACAGAAAGACATCAGCTTGATTGCTGCTTCGTGCTGTGTTCAAGCACATACGCATTTTCTCTGACTTCTGGAAGAATGCAGTTTTAAGCATGGCCTAGACTAGCAAAACTGTGGATGTCAGTGGAAATATTAGTATCTAAAGGAAACAGCCCTTAAATCTAGGATTTGCACACTGAAGATACACTTAGAATCAGCCTCTTAAAATCCAAAGTTGTTTTGGAGTTTGCTCCACGCTCTTTAGAGTACCTTCTGCAAATTCCAAACATCATCTTCCCATCTTCCTTCTGCTCTAAAGCACTGGTTTTGTTCTGGGCTGCATTATACTTGAATTCTTGAGGGAAAAGGAAGGGGGTGGTGGGTCGAAGTATTAATATCTTAGAAACATTTACTATTATTTCTTTAGAATTGTGTGAGACACAGACTTCAGATGTATTACATTTACTATATGTGGCTGGGGGTGGGAATGACGTTTCAGACTTGGTGTGCCTGTACAACATGTTGTTGAATTAGAAATATGCCTGATGCCATAAATATATTTTTTCCTGTTCATTTGCTTCCCTTCCACATAGAGAATGGGGAAATCTGTAAGTCTAAATTTCATTTCACTAAAGCAACATAGGCTGTGTTCACTGGTTCTTATGGTCCTGTACATTGTATATGTTTCCTAAATCATAATTTGCAGTATGTGTATAGTTTTGTACCTTGTTTTATACACTGTGATTTAGAATGTATCACTGAAAAATATTCATCATGACCTGTTAATGTTTTCTTCTAAATATTATCCACTTTTTGTTCAAGGCAAGTCACAGAACTTGTATTTTACTTTCTGTAAGAATGTAGAACTTGACAGTACTCCTCTGCACCAGTATAATAATTAGTTTTATAATTAACTACATTAAAAATTATAGTTTTCTTGTTCTGGGAAAATGCTTCCCAGTGTGAAATAACTACAGGGACAATAAGGATAAATTTGTTCCCAAAGGGAATTTTCACGTTTCATCACATGCCAGTTCTTGCCTCCCTTCTACTGACCCATGTATGTGTAGAAATAACTTGAGTTTAGATGAATACTGGGTAAGAGAGCATACAGAAATGGGACACAACAGCTCTCTGTGCTTGGGTGGAACTGACTTGTGACTGCCCTGCTTTTTTCAGAGCCCAATGTTATCTTCATTTTGTCCGTTTAGTAAATTGAGCTTCTCTTGAAAACTGAGCTTACTTTGTGTCCCATGTGTGATTTCAGTTCTACCACTACTTGAAGGATACATTGAGTTAGTCAGCCTTGGTTCGCGTTGTACTTTTAGGCTCAATTTGATCTTTTATCTCAGTGCTGAATTGTTGCCCACTCCATTGCAAATTTACACCACTTACACTTCCTCTGCATTTTGTCTTTAATGTAACAGTGCTTAATAATTATACACCTCCTCAGTCATACACTCTTGCCTCACTCTTCGTAGTTGTTCTTTGGTCTTCTCAAGCTGCTGTTCTGCTTCTGAAGAACTGAGCTTCAAGTATTCTTTTGTTCATTACATGGTTTCGGTACAGTTAGTTTTTAGGAGAGATGGCTGCTGGGACAGGATGGACTGATAAAACTGAACTCTGTTTGAGAAATGTCATTGTCCTGGGGAAAAATGTGGTGGAGAAAAAATCCCACAATTGAAATTGATGGGGCTGGTCTCCACTGGCCACCAAGCTTCAGGCCACGTGCCTTTTTTCCCTTGTTCTAGTTGCCCTTGCAGAGTCAAGAATGAAAATACAACCCAAGATGTGCTAGTTCTAATAGGGTACTGTTAACAGCTTTTCCCTTCATAGTGAAAAAAACTCAACAAGCAGGACTTAGGAGAACACAAGTTGCTCCCATCATCCTCTGTCTTTCTCAGCACCCTATATTTGAATGAACCTGTATCTGGCTGTTGTTCTCAACTCCACACTTATCTATAAAACCTGAGGATAGCCTGATGTTGCTATGAGATTCTAGAACTAAGTATATCCCCTTGAAATGACCTCTTGTTAGTAGTAGAACAAAGTTGGGCATTTTCTTTTGAAGTTTGGGCCTCCAAAATGTTTTTCTTTTGGGAAGAAAGCTCTCATTAGTTTCTGGTTTTTGCTTGAGCTGATCCAGTGCTGGGGTTTGTGCAGTAAATTGGTTGCTGTTAGTGGAGTTCAGAAGATGCCAGGCTTGATCAGGTGCTTCATGGGTCTTGTCCTTCTGCTATTAGCCTGCCTGTTCTCTGCTGTAGGACAGCATGTGAGCCCAGCTGAGTGGTGGACAGTTGCACTTTTAACTGAGAGACTACTAACTAGTGTGCCAAAAATATCACATATTCTGGAGTGGTATTTGTCTTGTATCAACATACCAGTATCTCCATTCTTGAGAAGGGCTGTCACACTGTTTCCAAGGTTCCCTTTAAAGTGACACCTGTGAAAATCTGGGCAGTGTTTTTGGGCAGTGGATCTTCTGGATCCACTTAGGTAGAGTGTGGATATTCTTGTTGTACTGTAGCATATGACTCATTTCCAGTCTTAGCTGGATTTACACAGGTGGCAGTTTCTCAGCAACTCTAAGGAAACTGTTCTTTTGTTCTGATGGGTGACTAAATCATCCAAGGTTGATCCTAAAATATGGAGATTTCTGAAGTCCGAAGTTTCTTCCTCTTGAATGCAAATCTGTGATTGTATTTGTGAGCACAGGAAACAATGTAGTTAATATTGATAGTGTAAGGGGAGAGGCTCGGGTTCAGTTCATTCCCTGCCACCTTACTCAAGACAGAAGAACTACTAATCTCATTAATTCTTTGCTGTTTCTGAATTGTCTTCACCAGGTTTATAGGAATCTGGTCATGTCTCCAAAGGAGCGTGAGGGAAATCTTGTATCGTACAACATACATACTGTAATCTTTCCACTGTGTTCCTTTAATTCCTTTGTTTGGAATTTCTTGTACGAATCCAGTTACTTTTTATGTATAGTTTAATAAACTGGACTAAATTTAATTTTCTTCATTGTTGCAACAGATCGCTGACAATGGGAACAATTGTGCATTTTGGCAATGTGCTTAGAATTCCTTGAATTTCAGAGTTAAGTGTTCTTTTCAAATGAAAAAAGAAACAACCAAAACCCCATCTTTTAAACCTCAATATTGCATTTCCTATAATTTATTTTGAATGTGTACAAATACTGGTGTCCACAAAAGCAGCTAATTCAATGTGCATATAGATGAAACTTAGAAATTCAAATACATAACATATAATTCAAATACATATTGTGGCGATACTTAAAAATGTTTGTTTGCATGCTAGGAATCAGTCCAATGTGAGAAGAATGCACACCGCTGTGAAGCTCAATGGAGTAGTGCTTAATAAATCACAGCATGCTCAGCTAGTCCTCCTGAATATGCCTGGACCTCCCAAAAACAGAAAAGGAGATGAAAACTGTATCCTCTGCTATACTGCTTCCATATTTCTTATCATTTGGCATTCAATTTTTATGACTGTGCCATTGTCTGTTTGTTAGGATAACTGTTAATAACCATGGTGAGCATAAGCTTGCCTTTAAGAAAACAACTTTTGATTCCACAGTTGAAGAAGTGTTGATGATTGGGGAGGGGGGGATTGAATCAATGTGAAGCATTCCTAATTATTGAACTTGATTTAAAATCTCTTTTCATCTTTTGTGTAGCTGAGTAGGGCAGAACTAGAGCTTTTCACTCAATTTAAGCCTCATTTCCACTTGAGCAGGTGGATTATGTTATGGGACAGTAAAGGGTGACACAAGAAGCTCCTTAAGGAAATTGCTGACCTTGATTTTTGCATTCTATATCTGACTTTTAAAGATATTAGTGGCTTTTTTGTTTCTTTTCTGAATAAATTCCTTGACTTAATGATATTCCAGACATGGAGTTTTTAGAAGTTCTGACAGAAGGTCTGGATAGAGTTCTCCTGGTCCGAGGCAGTGGACGTGAAGTGATCACCATCTATTCTTAACCTGTTTGCTCATTTTGGTATAATACCCCCCAGATGAGAAAACAAAGATCTTTGCCACAGTTGAAGCAGCTTCGTTAAGAGTTCTAGTGCATTGAAAATTACCTGCAAGCTGAATCTTCTGATGATGTGTTCTGGTTCATTTTTTTTCTGTTAAAAGGTTATATTTAAATTATATTTGAAAAAGATAGACTTATGTAGAAAATATTTCTGTAGTGAATTAAAAACGGTGGCTGGGTTAGAATATTCACATGTAGCATATTCTGACACTTGTTAAACTGTGGTGAAACACAAGAAAAGAAATGAATGCAATGCTGTGTTTAAACATCTAGAAATGCAAGCAATTTTTCATTGGTTTAATCTTTGTTCTGCATCGAAACAAAAGGGAAAGAGTTTAGGAAAAGTTAGCTTCCTCCCTTACCAAAATGCTGCTATGTTGTGGGACTAGTCCTGGCCAAGAAAACTTCATTCAGAAATACATACAACCACTCAAACACATATATTATGTGCATAGAGTGTTACCCTGAAGTTCATTATTTGCCACACTTGTTTTAAATAACATTTCCCTTTTTAAAGTACTTTGGTAGCTGAAGCCTCCCAGTGACAATAATAGTAAATTGGCAAGTTGTGTGGGGTTTCTTCATGAGCTACTAGCGGTTATAGTATATTGCATAACTATAGCAGTGCAACCGAAAAGCATCCAACTCGTAGGAAGGCTGTGGTACAGTAACTCTGCCTGGCTGCAGTCATGGTTGTAACAGTTGATAAACCACAGCAAGTTGGTTAATGAAGTGCAGTCTCTTGTTTTGAAATATGTATATTTTGAAAATGTTCTATGTATGTGCTGCTGTTGAAAATAAAATCTGCTTTTCTGAACTGATTTGAGCCCCTAAGTGTGCTTCATTTGAACTTGTTGAACAATTTTGTTCAGGTGCTCAACAGAAACTTCATTGCTTCTGTCGGAATTCTGCCTCTTTTTGGACACTGTTTTCTAAATGTTGTTTAAAACCTAAAGTGGGGTTTATTTTGAGTATTGGAAAATGTTTCTATTCTAAAAAGAGTGGGTTTATTTAAGCATATATAAACTATTATAGTACAGTCGACACCTCTGTTGCTCAGGCTGGGATAGCAGGGATGCAGGGCCCGAATACTCGACTAGGCTCAAGGTCAGTGCTTTTATCATAGCTCTCTTGGGCAAAGCAAACCAAAGTTATAAACAGCAAAAGGTGAAAGCAGCCCATTACCAGCCCCTGTAGTTTGATGTGCATCAACAGAAGGAACACAGAAACATCATCAAATGACCCACTGAACTTCAGATGGTTCACAAGCACTGCTGGGACACACTATAAAAGGCAATTGGAAAGGCATGCTGAACACCAGAAGGCACTGGGTGTAGGTTCAGTCTTCAGGGTAGGATTAGGTTTATGCATAAGCACTCATAGATACCCTGGGAGCACACCAAAGTCCTCCAAGGCCCTTGGGTACAACGAAAGACACATGGAGGCCCTGCGACCTGACCGGGAGGCATTGGAAGATTTGCTCAGCATATCAAGAAGTACATGAAGAGGCATTCTCAGGCCACTGGGGGGGAAAATGTAGTCGGATACCTCTGGTGCAATCCAAATGGCTCTTTGTTTTTCCTGTAACACACTAAAAGGCACTCAAAGAAGTCCACGGTGCAGGGCCATAAGCAGGCACTCATAGACAACTGCGCTTGGCTCTTGGTAAGAGTGATGGTAAGGATTCAGTTTAGGGTTAGGCACTCGGGCTGCTGCAGGTAGGGTCTTCAGTTGGTTTTCTTTGGTGATTTTGGTTTTGGGTTTTTTTATTGTTCAGTTTGGAGTTGGCTTAGGGGTTCAACTATTTCAAACCAAGGCTGGGAAAATTGGGGTTTTTTTGCTGACTTAAAAATACTTCTGTTTAGCAGTAATTCTGTAGAGAAATTTTTAGTTCTGAAATGCCTTGAAGAAGAGGGTCTTTAGAAGATGAGATGGCCTGATTCTGTGAGGTAAGAGTTGATTATTTATTGTTCCTTTTAAAGAACTGATTGACAATGAGATGTCACGGGTTTAGCCCTGAAGAATCCTTTTGAATATGCTTAGTAGGCACATTGCTAACCTCTGAATATATTGTGCTTGTCTCCCAGTCTGTCACTGCAAGCACCTAGTAGTGCATCAAGAAGGAAAACAGGGGATTGTTGTCTTTTTGGGTTTTCTGGGGCTTTGGGGAGATTGTATATTACCTATTGCTAAAACCAGCTTCTCATTCCCAAAATGTGTTCAGCCTCAAATGTATTCAGCCTCAAATTCCCCTCCCATCTGTCACAGCTCAATTAGCATTCACTGTTCTTTATAACTCTCTGCTAGGTTAGGGTTGGTTAGATTAGGTTTAGGGGTTAGGGTTAATGGTAGGGTAAGGGTTAGGGGTTGGGGGGGATAGGGTAAAGGTTGGGGTTAGGTTTGGTTTAAGCCATTAGGGTTATGATTAGGAGTAGGCTTAAGGTTAGATGGGATATAGGTTTAAGTCAATAGGGTTAGGGTTAATGTTAGGGGGTTAATGTAAAGGATAGTTTAGGATGAAAGTTTGGATTTAAGTTGTTACAGTTATGATTAGGAGTTAGGGTTAATGTTTGGGGGTAAGGGTGAAGGGGTTAGATTTAATGTTAGGGTGAGGGTTTGGGTTTAAGCCTTTAGGGTTAGGGTTTGGGTTTAAACCGTTAGGATGCGGGGTTATGGTTGGGTTACAGCCCCACGGCAGCGTTAGCCCGTGGTCTGTGTCAGTTCATGGCCCTGACGGGGCGCTGCGGGGCGCGCGCTCACCACAGCGGCCGCGCGCGAGGGGAGCCACGGTGGTTGCCATGGTGCGGGACGAGTCACGTGAGCGAGCCGCCGCCAATCGGGGCGCAGCTCGGGCTCTCGCGAGGCTTCGTTCTCCATGGCAACTGTCAGCCCCTAGGCCGCGGTGGAGGGCTGCGATGGTGGGTGCCGGGGTCGTAACGATGGGTACCGGGGCCGTAACGATGGGTACCGGGGCCGTAACGATGGGTACCGGGGCCGTAATAATGGGTACCGGGGCCGCAATGGTGGGTGCCGGGGTCGTAACGATGGGTACCGGGGCCGCAATGATGGGTACGGGGCCGTAATAATGGGTACCGGGGCCGTAATGGTGGGTACCGGTGTCGTAATGATGGGTACCGGGGTCGTAATGATTGGTACGGCCCGCAATGGTGGGTACCGGGCCCGCAATGGTGGGTACCGGGGCCGTAATGATGGGTACCAGGGCCGTAATGGTGGGTACCGGGGTCGTAATGATGAGTACCAGGGCTGTAATGATGGGTACCGGGGCCGCGATGGTGAGTGCTGGGGCCGTAATGGTGGTTCCCGGGGCCATAATGGTGAGTGCCGGGGCTGTAATGATGGGTACTGGGGCCGCAATGGTGAGTACCGGGGCCATAATGGTGAGTACTGGGGCCGTAATGATGGGCACCGGGGCCGTAATTTTGAGTGCCAGCTTTGTAATGGTGAGTCCCAGGGCCACAATGGTGGGTACCATCATCTACTGCTATTGGTGTCTCCTACGCTGCCTTTAATTTCCAGGCAGTTGAGATCTATGCTCACATTTTCAGTGGTGGTCTTCCAGTACTGCATTTGCAGTGGAGCGACCCTGCACAGTTGTATTAACAAGTACAAGATGCTCAGGTTAACTGCCTGTGTTGCTATGTGCCGTCTCCAGCACCAGCAATACTAACTAATAACACTATAGTAAATGAAATGGACTTCACTTTTGGTTGCCTCAGCTCTGTAGGGACTCTAGTGATAAACTGACATTCATGCCCGTTGTGCTGCCTGCATGAGTGACATTTATTCTAATAGAATTGGCCATGCCAATATTCCTTCTTTTGAAATAGAGACATACGTAGAGAAGCCAGTTAGCCAGGTATAAAACCACTTCTGTCTTAATTTGACCTGAGGATATTTTTTCTTCTGGGCAATAGGCTATTCAGAAACAAATTCAAATTATCACTTAAGATTGTATGGGAAGCCTCAAGCTTTTACATATAAACCGCCAAGGAAACGTAATGTACTTTCCTGCATGTTTTTGTTAGTACATCTCTAAATGATACATCATTTAGCTACATTATGTACTCATACATGTAACACAAAGACAAATTTGTCTAAGAGCTTTCCCTCCACTGCAGCCCTTCTGGTTCTGATCCCCTGACTGTGTCTCCTTCTGATTTTGTATGACTATCCTGAGGGTACTGGTTACTTGAGGCCCTACATCCATGTACTGGTGCTTTTAAAGGGAGAGCGCTTACGTGAGGTTTGCACGTATGAAAATTATGATTGGGTTTTACCATTCTAGTTGATGTGCACAAAGACAGTCAAAAAGCAAGCCTCCACAATGCTTCTGCTCCTTTTTACTTAGTGTATATTCATCTTTGTGCTTCTGTCCTTGTCCACAGGCAGAGCTAGGTCTTAATGAGCACCACCAGAATGAAGTCATCAACTACATGCGCTTTGCTCGCTTCAAGCGCAGCCTGTGTCTCAAAACAGTGGATTCTTGTTTTCAGAACCTTAAGGACAGCAGGTACCATGGGGGGAGGGGGGGGGTAGTTCTGAAGAATAAGCCAGAATATGCTAGCAGCAGGTGCAGGCTTAAATGCTTAATGGGATGAATTTTCTCTGCTTACATTTGTATGTTCTTAGTGAGGAAGAAAGACCCAATAATTTTCTAAGTGTTACAAATCAGTTTTAAAAGGACTTGTTCAGAGCCTTAGGAATTAACGTAGATATTGTCAGCATCTCATTGCTTCATATTTTGCTTCTGATATCTAAATTTGATGCAAGCCTCCAACAGAAGTAATACAGATTTCTATGATTCTGTTCTATTCTATTATTACTTCTGCTGCAGGCTTGCGTCAAATTTAGATGTCAGAAGCAAGATGTAATGTCATATTTGTGATTGTAATGTTTCCAAGAGAAAACTTGAATGCAACAACCGGTTAGTAGTGCCATGATCACTGAATAACTAGTCATAGTGGATATTTTCAGAAGGGCATTGGAATAGATAAGGTTGATATCTGTATAGTGCGGTCTCATAACAATGCAAAACTGTTAACCTTTATCATACGTGACTCATCTTGACTGCTCTGTTTAGACTTGTTGAGGAGACCTTCACAGTCGATGAGGTGACAGACATGCTGGATGGACTGCAGACTGTTGTACACAGTGAAGTGGAGTCAGAGCTCATAAATACTACTTACACCAATGTGTTAGTTCTGCGGCAAATCTTTTCGCAGGCTGAGAAATGGTACCTGAAGTTACAGACAGACGTCTCTGAACTGGAGAATCGGTAACATATATTAGGCTATGCAGAATGCCTTTCAGTAAAAGAAAACTTCAAAGTTTTGATTATTTCACATTCTTTTCCTAACCATAGAAACCTGTTCTTTTACATCATATCAATGATAGGTCTTCCATCTATATAGTATCAAGATACACAATAATTTCATGTTCAGATGTTGTTACTGGTAATACTTTTACTTGCATTAATCAGTTAAAGAGCAAGTGATAGGATTTTATTAAAACCCATTTGTTTTCTGAGTATATTTTAATCAAGGGTGCTAAATTGTATAGTTCTAATGCATGTTCCATGCCATTTCACAACATGATCTGTTGCACTAATTGTATGGGCATAGGTCTTCATTCTGTACTCAAAATAAGAATCTTGCATGCAATAAAGAGCATAGCATCACCATGGTAAAATGTGTTTCATAACACAGTTCTTTTAGTAAATAATTGCCTTCCTTCTTTTTCCTTTCAAGAGAATTGTTGGAGCAGGTTGCTGAGTTTGAAAAGTCAGAATTTGTATCTTCAAATAAGAAGGTAGAATTTGATTTTAATTTAATTATAATCACATCATGTGGAGTCATGGCAGGTGCTGAAAATACTTTGTACTGGCTCCTTGTGCTTTAGAGAGAAAAAAATAAAGACAAATAAAACCACCTTTTTCAAAACAATCTTTGAAAGTCTCCAGAAAGTGGCATTTTGCAGTTCGGCGCCAATGCTCACACTGAATTGCCTTGGCTGCTTCCAGATTGTGGGTTCTGCACGTCCAGGGCATGCCTCATAATCCTCATCCGGAGTCAGCCAGACTAGGAATGTGTTGGAGCATCTCATTCCCTTGGGACTGGGACATTCACTTGCCCCAGCGTGAAATTAAGAGCTGAGGAGATTCCTCAGTAGAGCTGTGACTTTAACTTACCTTGCATGATTATGGTTGCACCTTACTTGATTTGTAGTGTAAAGGTATATTTAGTTAATATGTATTATATTTGAACACTTAAAACACTAATTGGAGCTGTGTAAATATTTTTTACTTTTATAATCACTCAAGTATTTTCTCCATTTTCCTTACTCCTTTGTCTTTTAGTTGCTGCAGCATTGGTAGTCTTTTGTAAATTCAAGTTTGCAACTGGTTTATGTCTATGCATTGTTTTAGTTTAGCTTTAGCTGAAAGTGCAGAGTATAACTTTGGAGCCAAGATACTGCTAAAAAATGAACTAAGAAAAAGTGATTTACAAAATGAAGCCAAACTGACAGTCAGTAATTGTTCCTCTTAGAAATCTGTATCATTTACATTTTTAACCTTTATTATTTCTTTAGCCCAGCACGGATCTCATTAGACCAAAACTGGCTCCATTAAATGAAGGTGGGACAGAGCTGCTAAACAAGGTAAGAACTTGTCTGTTTGTGCAGTTGTGATCAATGACCATTCTGCTTATTCACCTGAACTGGTTAGCTGTACAGCAATATCCTTACAACAAGTCTGTTGCTGTATGTATGTCAAGGCAGTATACCCCAGAATGTAAATTAAAATGCTAATAAATTGATAAATATTATAAAGCATCTTAAATTTATTGTGTGGTTATGGTCTCTAACATGTATTGCAATATTGACCTTCCTTTTGAAAAGACACTTTGGCCTTTGGAATTATTTGGTTTTCCATTTAATGAGATAAATTAGTAGACATCAGTGTTCAGTTTGTTCTGTTCAGCTGGCTGGCTTTCCAACAAGGAAGTACATTAGGATATGTAGCTGGCTGAAATAATCAGGTTATCAAACATTTTCTGTATCACTCTAAGTCAATCTTATTACATTCAGTCTTTTTTCTTTTGTGCTTTGGTTAAATTCCTTCTAAAGAAACAAGCTTTTGAACAATTTGGAATTCAGTAGTTTTAAAACCATCTCATCAAGATTTTCATAATTCCAAAACACGTTCTGCTATTTAGTGTTATCAACAGATTTTAGTAGGTATTAAACTTGTTTGGTTCAACTGAACTTGCTTAAAAGGCCACAGTTCTTACAATACACTTCTTAGTTATGAGCAGACAAGATATTTAGCGAGGAGTTGTGTTTTCTGTCTTCTAGCCTGCATTACCAAAATGATCCATTAACATAACTAAAGCGGTTGAGAATTCAGATTTGTATTTTACTTCTAGATCAATGTAGTTCTCTTTCAAAAATAATTTCAAAATCTATTTCGTAACAGTTTATGTTGAATTTGTGCATCTGATGTCCTTTCCCCCCCCCCCCACCTTAAAAACAATTCAAAGTTATATGGTGACTTTACTCTGGTGAAACATGGTTATTTCCTGTGAAGCTATGTAGATGAGGCCCTTAGTGATATGCTTTAGTGGTGTTCTTGGCAATTCTGGGGTAATGGTTGGACTTGATGATCTTAAAGGTTTTTTCCAGCCGAGTTGCTTCCGTGATTCTGTGAGATGCAGTAACACGATATTTGCCTCTTTTCAACAGGAACTAAAGAAATTTTTACTTGCTTGTTGATTGAAAGCATGAATGATGAGCAGCAATGAGACTTGGATCTCTGAACATGCAATTTTCTTTATTTAATATCGCTACTAACAAGACACTAAACTTGCAAATATCAATTCAGTAAAGCGTATGACAAGATTAAGCAGCCGTATATATTACAGTGCAATTGGAGACTTCCATTTTTGGTGACTGAGGCAGAAAACATGATCAATTAATGGATTGCTGATTTCTCATGAAAGCTGTATCGATAAGCATTTTGGAGCTTTCCTAAGCTATGATGTATGTTTTCTTTCCTGCATGATTTGGAAAATTCAAAGTGGCATGAGTGTTCACAACCTTCTTTTCATTCATTAACTCAAAGACAGTTGCTTCTCTCCAAGAAGAAAATGAAAAACTGAAGACCAGACTCAAGACCATAGAAACACAGGTAACTTGGATCCTCAATTCAGTTTATGTATTTAAAATTATGTAAGTGAGAATCCCGGGGTTATTACTCTTTTGTTTTCAATTAAAATATGTTTCTGAGGTTTTACTTTTTCAATGTATCATAGGCTACAGCTGCACTCGATGAGAAGATCAAGCTAGAGAAGTTACTGAAGGATTTACAGATGATCCAAGGCGATCAAAAGGTAAATATAATTAAGATTTCACCCACTACCACTCCTATATAACACAACTGTTGCCCATACATCTGAGAACTTGGTCTGTATGATGTGTTTCTTTTTCTGGCAAATACAAAAGTTGAAGTTAGTCTTGCAGTGCTCCTGCTGAATTTGTCTGTTAGTGCTGGTCTGCCATCCAAAAGATAATCCAGAATGTTAGTTGATGTTATGCCATGTATTTTGTGTCCCATAGACCATGATAAATTATTATCAGAGAGCATTATTCCAGTTACTATCAGGAAGTAGTATTGCAGAGTTCATATTCTCAGGGGTGATATTTGTATTAACAGATAAAATGTATTTGTTTGTTTCTCCCAGTTTTACTAATGAAAGAATCATATCTAACCTGGATTTTATGGCAACAGTAAAACACTAATTCTCTCAAGCACTTGTTACACTTGATATTGACGTGGACAAGACAGACTTGTAGCACTCACTTAACTCTAAAAACCTAAACATATGGAAGTATCCAGTGCCCTATATTCTTAAGCATCAGTTGAAGCTTTGCTGCAGATGAGTCACATGGCAAATGCTTGATTTGACATAGTTCTACCCAAATCAGCATACAGACAAAAGCATAAGCTAGAAGACTGCAGGTTGGCATGGATAAATCTGCTCAGGACACACAGTACTGTTTTAAGTTTGTACCTTTATTTTGTCAATAATTAGAATTTTCTAATTAGAAGTTTGTTCGTGTGATTTTCTTTCTGAAATTTAAAGCACTGAAGTTCAAACTTTTAACAAAATTAGAACATTTTAATCCCATTATTTTGAGAAACTGACTTCTTGAAGTTCCCACAGTATTTCCAGATTTGGAAGTGAAGTTCAATATCATGAAACATTTCCACTTCAATTTTCATATTTTAATCCTGATTTCTTTTTATTTTGCTTTCTAACTGGTTTATGGTATGTACTTTGCTTTCTTAATGTGTTGTAATTTTATCTAGGTAACTTTCAAAATCTGTATTCAATAATACTGTTGAATAGGAAATTTGATTTATTAGTCATGAAAAATATTTTCTTTGTTTTGTTAAGCCTTAAATTATTACAGGTTTAAAATATTAAAGGGGTTTATTAAATCCTGGACAATTGTGACTGTAGTTTTAAAAGAAGAAAACCTCATCCTACTTTGTGATTTAATGTTAATTGGCCTCAATGTTAGGGCTGCTGGGTATCGTTAGCTTTCATGTCCAAATTTGCTGCTTCTTCAGCTCTTACATTTTCTATTTACAGGCATGTATTTATGTTGTTGAAACTAGCTAGTAGGCACAGTGCTGAAATGTACAACTTTAATCAATTAAATTACAAGTTGCTTGGAGAAAGTGCTGAATTTTAGCTTGGACTCTCTCAAAATTCAAAGTAAGCTTTTCTTCTGTAGAGGTACTATTATCAAATGGTTTCCTATGCTCAAATCTTATCCTGCACACAGAAGGAGCAGATCTTGCTTAGTTTTAGTTTTTTGTTCTTTGTAGGGTGCTACTGGTTCAGCCTCATCCTTGGTCATGATGTGTTTGGGAGTTTGAAGCTGTGCTTTTGAACCTGAGGCGGCTTTTGTTCTTGGTTTTTTAATGGAAATCCATAGAGCAGTTACATGAATATAATGTTTTATGACACAAAACTGATGGCCAGAAGAACATGAGTTGTTCCTTCTTACAAGGAGGCAGGAAAGTTGCTTCACAAGCAACAGTGGAGGCTCTTTTTGTAATGTGTGTGAGAACACTGTGATATTGATACTACCTGATTGGTAGTAGAAGCCTTAACGCTTTCGTCCTTTCCTACCTGTACTACACCAATGGCTTTAGAAATGCCTGTGATACTTCACTAAGTAATTTCTCATTATATGTTTCATCCTGTGGCTTCACCTAATTCCTAAAGAAGTGAAGTACAAGAACTTGAAATTTCAGCTTGGCAGAGAAGACACTGCTGCCATCTCTGAAATGCATTGATTAACAGTTTTTTAAAGTTATAAATTAGTAAGTGCTTTAACTCTTTTTCTTTAGTTTAGTTAAAGCACTTCGAGTTTAAGCTTTACAGGAGTAACTTGAACATAATTATTAAAAATGAATACGTACCCACTTTATGTGGAATTTTGCACTTGACATTTTATTTTGAAAGAAAATATTTTGTTTGTGTTTTATTTTGTTATTTGTTTTATTTTGTATAAAATGATGAAATTTTGACATTTTATTTCTTCTCTGGCATTTGAAACAATTTGAATATTTCATCTCTTGAAGACTAATGCAAACCAGGATATTGCTGAGCTGGAGAATAAAGTAGCAGCTTTGAAATGCCAGTTTGAGAAGACTTTGAGTGACTCTACTGCAAACCAAAAGTTCTTGGAAGATGACTTGGTGACAACGAAACATGACTTGCTGAAGGTTCGGGATCAGCTATCCACTGCTGAAAAGGTTAGTATGTTGTAATGTAAAGGTGAGATCCTTACTCACATTTTAACTAATTAGTAGTTTAACAAGTATGCACTGCAGGATGCGGAGTTCACTGAGTCACACTTGTGCCTGTGTATTTTGGTTATTTCAGTGGAGAACCACGTTATAAAATAACAAAACCACAACCAACTGCATGATTACAACTAGATGAATCATGGAATCATAGAATGGTTTACATTGGAAGGGACCTGAGATCATACAGTTCCAGCCCCCTGCCACAGGCAGGGACACTTTCCACCAGAGCAGGTTGCTCCAAGCCCCGTCCAACCTGGCCTTGAACGCTGCCAAGGATGGGGCAGCCACAGCTTCTCTGTTCTTAAAGGGGTACTTAAAGTACCCCTGTTCTTAAAGGGGTACTTAATAATTTCCCCTTTTTTCTGCTAAGGAACTTTGGAATGAAAAGTGTAGCCCCAGTCTTCAGAAGTCTTTTAGTCTGATTTCATTAGAAAATAAAGTTTCTGTTTCTCTGCCTCTCCCAGTGATCTCATTTGAATCTGCAAGCTGACCTCATCTAACTTTGACTGAATTAGAGAAACTGCTGGTTTGAAACTTGAGGAGGAAAAGGAAGTAGTTTTTTAAGAAAGCATGTTAGCCTGGTTTTCAGAAGATGTAAATAACATGTTGATGTTATTATGTAGGAACTGGAGAAGAAATTTCAGCAAACAGCTGCCTATCGCAACATGAAGGAGATTCTCACTAAGAAGAATGAACAGATAAGGGATCTACGTAGAAAGCTTTCCAAGTAAGTGGTGCTGTTCTGTCTGTCTTAACAGGATCCTGGTTCTAGATCCATGTTCTTCTCCCATTTGGTTTTTATTAATGTGAAGCTGTCTTTAAAACAGACTGAATTTTCCCTTAGAAATAATTTCTAGTAGGCTATTCCCTGATTTTTGGCCAGCCAATCCTTTTAATTCCCGTTAGGTCAACAGGACTGATGTGTGCAACAGCAGCTACAGTGTAGCAGATAATGAGAGAATTTAGTATGGAGAGGATGCAAAATACTCACAGGTGTCACAGATAAGCCCCCAGCTGCTACACACAGAGATATAGATGGGAGATGTACCATTATCTTATTTCTTCCGCACTTGTTTATGGGAATGAGAAGTCTGTAGTATGTAAAGAGGGGTAAACCTCTATTGAGTAAAGAAAGATGCAGCCTGGACATTCCATTGTGTAGAAGGCTTGCATTCTGCAAATGTCAAGCGAGCTTTGGCCACATGGATACTTAGACCTATGCTGTAGGAGGACAGAGGTGGAACTTCACGCTTCCATTTAAATTTCTGTCTCTAGTTTGGGATTTGTGGGGACGTTCCTGGTCATTCCCTCATTCTGCTGCTTGGTAAACTGGCCAGTTCTAACAGGAGAAAATAGTCCATACAGTTGTCTGCTCTAAGTCACACGCTTGGCCTTGACAGGAATGTGTCCCTAGTGGGAGTAGTTTATTAGTTGGGTTTAATACTTTCTCCAGAGACAAAATGTCTCTTGGGTGTTTTCTACTGTTTTAATGATTTCTTTTATTTTTCTTTTCAATCTTCAGGTACGAGCCAGATGACTGAAACCCAGGAACTGTCTGATCTTGCAGAAGCTGCCATAGAACGAAAAAGTAGACTGATATTATTTTTCAGTGATTTTGGGGTTGAATAGTATATTTTTTGCTTCTAGTGCTTAAAATAACTTTTTATTAGTACTTAATGACACACTCCTACCTTACTTCCTTGTAAACATTCGATTTACAGGTATCTGTAACATGATTAGTTTCTCTAGTCATGTTCACCATTGACATTCCTTAAGGTATAACAAAGAGGAGGTTATTGAGGAGCTGAGATCATTCCCTACAAAGAAAGTTTATTTTTGTTAAGAAAAGGAGAAAAAAGGAGGAGGAAAAAAAAAAGAGGCATTAGGGTTTGCTGCTGTCTCTGAGGTAGAAACTCCAGTTACTTTTCTATAGTTAATGTGGCCATGAAGTGGCATTATCTGTGCAAATTCCAACAGTGGAAGTAAAAAGTAGGAGGAAAAAAATGGAACCCGTTGATGGTCAATAATATTTTGCTAGAGAGCATTCATTAGATGGTGAGGTAAATATGCTTGCTAGTGGAAATACTGGGCCCTTTCAAGTAGAGACACTAACTGAAGTTGGGGTTTTTCACTTGAATTTGTTTGAAACAAATATGGACATCAGAAGGCAGGCTCTGATTTTGCCGGTATTGTTATCATTAAGATGATAATCTAAAACACATAGGAAGGTTGCTAATGGAGCAACTTTCTTGGGAAATAAGTTATTTTAGGTGTCTTTGTCTCCTTTCTTAATGTAACCTCACCAGAAAACAGCTTATTTCTCCCAAGTCTTTAACTTGTAATCCTCTGCCTTGCATTTATTTGGCAGCCTCACAGTGCATTCTACTCGTTCGTCTGTCCCTGTTCGTATGTGTGTTGTATTTTACTCCAAATAAAACATGTTTTCAAACATTTGATCCTTAAGGAGCTGTTTTTTATAGGAATGTTTTGCATAGTTTTTAATACCTGTAGAAGGGAGCGGCAGCTCAGTGAAGAATCTTGCTAGAAATGTGCATGTGTAAAACACAGATTCATGCACAAAGCCACACCATGTCAAACAGCTGTAAAAAAGTGTACCAATGGGAGGGCTGAGGAAAGGGTGCTGTAGGTGTGTGCAATTAACTGTGCTTGTCTCAGGAGATGCTTGAACTGAAAGGGATCATTTTCCCTCATTTTTTCTCAATGGGCAAAGCTGTTAAAATTGCTCAAGCAGTGATGCCCCACTCACATCTGCCATGCACTTGCAGGCTGTGATTTCTTGTGTGTCTTTCTTCCCTCATTGGTCAAGCAAGGTAATTTTGGGATAAAGGCCTGTGTGCAGCGTGGTATGTTGCTGTAGCACAATAGTAGGTCTTTATGGGGTGACACTCCTCCTGCTGTGTCAGTTAAATTCGTGAAAGGTATTATTTTGCCCCTTGTACGGTCACTAAAATGTTAAATTCTTAATAGGACTGTACCTAAATAATGGCTAAATAAAGGTCTTATGTGGAGCTTTGGATGGAAACCAGATCATCTGTCAAAATACCTGTCAAGACCTGGAGTATTATACAGTAACAATTCCCTGTTCATTGAGCTAGGTACAGTACTTTGCCCCAGTCATCTGCCTGGCACTTAGATTTCAGTCCAGCCAGAATGCTCTTTAGATTCCTCAGTTTTCTTTCCCTTTTCTGGTATTATCAAGGATGGCTCTTGGTGCTGTCAGACCACATTCTTAATGCCTCAGGAAGAAAACATGAATCACCTTGGGGTGTCAGGTGGCTAAATGGATCAAGCTTTAAAAAGTTTAATCTGTGTAAGAGGATGTCTTTTAAAATGTATTAAAAAAATAATGTAATGTAATTTGAAGGTAAGTTTGTATGTGAGCGGGTAAGGATTGTTATCATCATTATTATTGGAAGTATTTCTAAATGGCTTTGAGCAGATAATGTGCCCATTGGGGTTACTCTGTGCCTGTTAGCTTTGACAGTGTCCTAGTGAATCCTGCCCTGCTCGGGCTGCCATCACACTCTCCCTGAAGGCACCTACAGCAGCCCTCCTTATCCGAGCCTCACAGAGGTACCCTGAAAGGCCGGGCAGCGTGTCTGGAGCAGCTCTTCACCAGATGAAGGTAAGTGCACGCTGTCCTGTTTCAGCGGGCTTAGTATCTGGAGGCATTATTTTTAATTATCATTTTTAAGAACCTGTTAATTACTCTGCTTGTGTTAAGTACTGGTGACACTGAGCAGTTGGTGCAGGACTGAGAGGGCAGCTCACGACTGACAACTGATGGTGGGCAGAAGAGCTGCCCGGAGACCTCCCCAGGCCGCAGGCAAGCTCTAACAGAGCACGAACTGGCAGAAGACAAAGAGAACTGACTGAACAGGCCGGGTAGCTCTTTCATTTTAGTGAGGTGCCAGTGTGTGACTCTCCTTTTACACAGGCTGGATCTGAGCTCTGTGTGAATTCGGTGTGATTCTGTGAATCAGAGCTGTGTTGAGTTCACCTTCAGGGAAGGGGGTACCCTAAATGGCCACACCATCAGAAGAGGGATAGAGGTGTGGTGCTGAAGAAAAGCAAGGAATATAAGAAGAGGACCTCTTCTCAGGCATGCCTTTCTTGGGAAGCTGAAGTAATGTAAATCAGTTTGAAGGTGGTTGAGAGACTGGAAACGACTTAAGGGCGTCATCTGCAGTTTGGAACTAAGAAGCAAGTAGCAGTGATGAGCTGGAAGGAATAATTGCAATCCTAATAACTGCTTAGAGGAGTAATTGTAGTTTCTAATTGCACAGAGCAGTCACCCACAGTTGTCATGGCCTGTGAGGTGTCAAAGTTCTGGAAATTCAGCTGGATTCTTTTTTTTCCCCTCAAGTAAGGAAACATGGGGCTTTGAACAGCAACTGTGAACAGTGAATCCAAACAGCAAGAACGTACGAGAGAGCTCCTAATCTGCTTCCCTTGATAACGTCACTAAACATTTGCATGGGCTGCAGAGTCTCCTTCATCACTTCCCTTTGGTAATCATCTCATACGCTAACAGCCAGTGTGTTTCCATTTGGGAGCGAGTGCCTTCAGGAATGGCAGATACTGAACCCTGGAGCTGACACCCCATAGCAGTTTGTGATCCCAGCTGCTTATGAGACCAGCATTTGTGAGAGAGGAAGTGGTTTGGAGAACACCCCAGGAACAAACTCGCCAACAAAGTTTGAAGTTGACAAGCAGGTATTCCTTATTGCAGCGCTGGGATACATGGGGGATAGCTCCTCCTAAGGTGTGTCCCCATATTGTTACACAAGCAGTCTTTATATAGCCACTGGGCACACATATGTATTCGTGAGGCTACATATGGATTACATCATTTTCCAGAAAGCTCCCTGCATGTATACAAAAATGTGGTGGTGGTCTCTGAGGGTCATTTACTTCTTCCAACAGTCTTCATCACTGCTGGCAGCCTTTGAAGCATGGGCAGTAGATGCTTATACCAGCTTAATTGGTTCATTAACACCATAGATATAACAATCATCGTGTCCTTCTACTTACCAGTTAAACTGCAGCCCATCCTGGACCCGGGCCATTCCAGATACTCCTTATCCTTACGTCCTGTTCTTCTAGCCTGTTTTTCTTACACTCATTTTGTACTAAGGTCATAAGGGCCTAAATTACGTCAACTTCAGGGGTTTATCTTATACAAGAATTCTCAGTACGTTCTCCAGCTGTACTCTATTTTTTTTCTGTTAATCATGCACCTCAGTAATTTTCCATTGCTGCTGTTACAAAGCCATCAAACTTAACATAACTTATAACTGATTCTAAAGGTTTATGTATTTCATTTTGTGCCCCCCTTGTCTCAGAAGGATTCATTTCATTGCACCTGAACTTCCTGGTCTGGCCTGACCTGAGCTGAGGCCACCACTCCTCTCTGCCTGGACAGCCTCCCCAGTCCATTAGTAATCTAGTTTGAAATGTAATGGGAAGGAGGTACAGAGCCAAGGAAATGTTTAACTTGATTATGCTCATCAATGGCAATAATCTATTCACACAGAAGCATCCCACTGCTAGTGATGTGCTATTTTTTAAGGCTGTCCTGCCTGCAAGTTGCTAAATGCTCAAAGTGATATGTGCTAAATGCTCAAAGTGATATGTGCTAAATGCTCCAAGTGATGCTATAAGCATCATTTGTGATAAATCCCACAAGTAGTGATGGGCATTTAACCTCTTAATGATTTGCAGTAGTTTCCATGTGTGGGACAGCTGACACATCTGTAACTTCTCAGTGAGTGTCCTTCAGTTGTACAGCTCATGGGTCTAAAATTACCGTGGGCTTTTCCTTCCAGCAGAATTTGGGGTGACCCAGGAGACATTTCCAGCTAGCCCTTAGCTGGCATGTTGCAGTTCTGCAGGCAAGACAGCAACTGCTAGGATGTTGTCATGAGCTCCCTCAAAACAGCGCTCTGGAAGGGTTTGGCAAACCCTGATGTTTTCATCCATTTCTAGCAGTTTTAAAACACACCGTGAAGAATGGATTCACTTATGGAGAATGGATTCAGTTGTGGAGAATGGAATCACTTATGGGGGATGCATGAGCCTCTCATAGTCCCTTCCAGCATGCAAAAAGGTGTCATCCCATGTTGTGACTCTTATTACAGGTGGTCAGCAAGCCCCCCGGAGGGGTTCTGCTGGTCTCAACAACCTGCACAACATCCTCATCAGCTTGGGCTTGTGTCCAAATGCCCCACAGCAGGGATTTGCACCCGCAGCTGGATGCCTCAGCTATGCCAGTGTCTGTGGGATGCTGGAGCAACACACATGGAGCAAGTTCCTGACGCTGGAGGAGTGAGGCTGACAGAAGCTGAGTGAGTCTTATTTGGCGCCTGAAAGACTAAACCAATGTGTTTAGACCGAGGAAGGAAGCTGAGTCCTTGGACTTGTTCAGCCCCTTTTTATTCCTACAGATGCTGCTGGCAGCCTCCTTCACTGGGCAACCTGTGTGAAGTGGCTGAGCTCAGAGTGTACCTTGGCAGGGACCCAAGCACACAGGGTTCATGTTTAGACCTGGCACCTCAGTGTGCGTTCAGATGACCCAAAGGCCTCCGAGGTCCTTCTGCTTCCACAATGGGCCACAGACACCTTTTCCCAGTGGCCTTTGTATGTACTGAGTTCTTCCTGCTTGAAAGTGCTTTAAAAGAGCAACCCCACAAAAAGTCCATCTGCAGCAGTGGGGTTTGAGCGTGAAAGTGAGTGAAGAGCCGGGGCTGTTTCACGGTCTCTCTCACACACACAGCATGTAGAGGAAGGGTGATATTCCCAGGGGATCAAACTTGAGTGTTGTTCTCACGGCTGCAGCAGTCTGGGGACATGCACGGCTGATGATAGGAACTGCCTCACGGCCACTTTTGGAACTGGGGAGCGTGCTGGGCTGGTTGGGGTGAGCATCAGAGCACAGGTAATAGGATGCCCAAGGACCTGTTCAGGGTAAGGGACACTGCAAATAAAAGGCAGCTCTGACAGCCACTAAGTCCAGTCCTAAAGGTGTGGGAACCCCTTCTCTGTACTATCAAGTCCAGGCTGGTGCTTCACCCATGTGAACACCCCCCTAAGGGTGGGGGCCCTGTGGGGGAGGAATGTCCCATTTCCACCCACAGACTGCAGCCCCAGTGTTATTTCTTCCCCGTGTCAAGTCAGTGTGTGAGCTGATCAAAATCCCTGGCCTCACATCCTTCCCAGAAATGCCAGTCAAAACCCAAGCAGCTATTCACCCAAAGTACCAATTTTATAGTCCTCTGTGTGTCTATAATCTATTTACCAGCATTCCTATTTCAGTATGTGCCTGTTAATAAGATTAGTAATTAAAAAGCTTGATAGGAATTGGCAAGCAGAGCTCCTCCGCCTTTCCCTCCCCTCCAAGCTGGGCTGGCGTGGAGTGAGGCAGGGCTGGCAGAGTACCTGGAGGAGTGAAGGCAGGAAGGCTTGGCTGGAACCGCTGCCTGCAAGCGGGCAATGGAGAAATCCCGGCCGCTATGGGACAATCCCCTGCAGTTTGTTTTTGCCTGCATTTCCTACGCCGTGGGGCTGGGAAACGTGTGGAGGTTTCCCTACTTATGTCAGATGTACGGAGGAGGTGAGTGTGGTTTATGTTTCTTGCTTCCCTTCAGGTGGAGTGTTGCAAGGTTTAAATCCCAAAGGATGCTCTCTGTGCTAACATCCTATCCACTTGCAGGGCCCAGGGCAGAGGAGGAGGTCAGGCTTTTTGCTGGTGTGCAAGCTCTTCTGTTGCTGCTTTGTTTTAGCTATTATCTAGCATAAGAGATCCAGCCCAACACAGCAACACTTGTTTCCTAGAAGTGCAATGAAGTGGGAAGGCCCATGTTTTCTAAAAGGATGGCGGTAGAATGAGAGATGTGGGTCCATACGGTATTAATTTCTTACTTTCTTGCCCCACTGAACCACCCTGGAGGCATCAGAAACTAGTTCAGTCCCTTGTAGCTTCACATATGGGCACTTGGAACCTACTGGGAAGGGGAGATGCTTACACTAACTAAACTTATGGAACAGGTTTATCATTTTGAGTTTCTGTCATGACTGCGTTGTCTTTTGTACAAAGCCTTCATTTAGGAGGTGATAACTTGGCTGCAAATCTGCCTTGAACTTGGCTGAAACTCCTTAATCAACAGGAGTTCCGCAGCTAATGCCTCCTGGGAGGCTTTGAAAACAAAGGATAATTCTGTTGGGGCTCCAAAAGAAAAGTTCTTTGAAAGTTCATCTTTCTCCTAGGTCCAAACTGAAGAGAGATGATGCCTGTATCATACAGCAGCCAGAGATGTCCCTCCTTAGAAACCAAAAGTCAGTTAATTAGATTAATTAGACACCAATGCTAATAACCTCTTCTAGCATACAGCTACCGCTGCTTCATAGTCATGTTTTGAAGAATCCTCATAAAAAGCCTCTCTTTACAAGGCATCCCAGTTACCTACTGCTTCTCACACTGCATCTGTTGCCACAGTGTTGGACCCATCTCAGTTGTGCATTAAGTGACATGACGAGCATCTGTTCATTTGCTTTTGGTCTGCTTCTGCCTTTTCTTCCTTCCAGGAGGAAGCACGCTGAGTTGTTCAAGTGCTTTCTGCTTGTTTCGTGCTTGTTTTGTTGGCTTGTAGCTTCCTTCTAAATGCACATGTGGTGGCAGGGGTTGGTTCATGCTGGGTTTTGAAAAGCCAGCACTGGGACTGTGTCAGAGCTGCTCTGTGGGACCTGGTCAGGAAAAGCCAGGTATTACAGCGGGTGAAGTTACAGGAGAAGCTAGATGCTACAGTGGATGAAGCTTTCTTAGATGGTTCAGATAGCAGAAATGATAGCCGTGATGCAATTCCAGGTGTATTATTCCTCTACATACATGCTTTTGAGGGTGAAGACTTCACGTCTCGCAGTGAAGTCTGCCACAAAGCTTAAAATGCAAGTGTCTCTGTACACAACCAAACTGCACGTGATGGGCTCACCAGCGGCCTGTCACAGCAGACATGCCGTGGGACAGCAAAACGCAAGCACTGGGAGGCTTTGCATGGTTTAGGCTTAGCAGCCATCAGTAGTAGTGAAAAGTCTGTGATGTAACCAAAACTGAGCCACTTGATTAACCTGGGAAAAGAAAAGGTTAAATTAACCCAAGGGGTTTCTGATCCATGTTTTTGTAGGGATAGCTCCTCCTCTATTCTTACCCTCCCTGCTTGCATTTCCCAGGGCAGAGCAGCAATCCCTCCCGTGAAGCCAAAGCTCCTGACAGCAGGCTTTGCTTTTCTTGTTTTTCACTGCCTTCTTACAAAGGATTCTGAGGATAGGGACAAAACATCATTTCAGGAGCTCAAAAGCTGGATATGCCTGGCACTGGGCTTAGGGGGGATGACAGCAACTGTGTGTTTGGCATCTTCCTTGCGGAAAAGCACAGAGCCAGTCCTTGACCTGCCCAGCAGAGCAACAAGCCCATTATCAGTGGTGATACTCAAACAGGGTGTTTGCAGACTTTACACCCTCCTGCTTTCCTGTTCATCAGCAGATTACCTCTTCCTCACTGCTGCACTCCAGAGAGCTTGACCTGAGCAGAGCGGGAGGCTCAGACCTCATAGGTGCAGTTAGTCAGTCCATGAGCAGGCTGGGCCAGGCTGGAAAGGGATGGGTTTGCAGCACAGGGGGTGCTCAGCAGTGCTGAGCAAGGAAGCCCCTGAGCACCAGGCAGGATGCTGAGCAGAGGCGAAGGTGCCTTTGGCCAAGCCCATTGCCATGACCAGGCCTGGGGCACACTCCGCATGTGCCAGCTGCAGGGGGCTGGCCTGGGGACTGGTTTTTCAGACGGTTGGTGCCATCGGGAGCAGCACTGGGTGTAAGTGAACAGGGAGGTCACAGCAGGTAAGGAGCTGGTCCATACGGCTGCCCTGAGGCACTTGCATGAGGCAGTTTAGTTCTGCCCTTTAGGAAATGTGAGAGAAGAAGATGGGGGGCTAGATGAACGTTAAGGTCCCTTCCAACCCTAAACATTAGAATAGGCAGGAATAATTTCTTCCCTTTGGGGGTGCTGAGGCACTGGCACAGGGTGCTCAGAGAAGCTGTGGCTGCCCCATCCCTGGCAGTGTTCAAGGCCAGGTTGGACACAGGGGCTTGGAGCAACCTGGTCTAGTGGAAGGTGTCCCTGCCCGTGGCAGGGGTTGGAACTGAATGATCTTAAGGTCCCTTCCATCCCAAACCAGTCTGGGATTCCATATCTGCATGCCAAGAGGGTGCAGAGCAAAGGGCAGGGGGTTCATCCTGAGCACTCCTTAGATGCAGGGGGATGTTGGAGTGAAAAACAAGCCCGAAGGTGCTTCTTGCAAGGCAGCAAAGCCAACACTGAACATGTGGCAGCACCGCTGGGAGGGCCGAACTCTGACTCCCCCCATGGTACACGACAGAACTCCCTTCCGTGGCTGCCGGGGCAGCTCGCACCCAGCCGGGACAGAGGGCTGTGTGAGCTCTTACCCCTCCGAGAGCTCCCTGGGGGCGCAGGAAGTTATCTAACAGGGCAACAAAGGGGCTGTTAATAACAGAGAGCCAGGAGGTGGGGGATTAATTCCCAGAATAAACAGGATTATTGCCCAGTGTTTATTCCCAGTCCTTTGTCCCGGTCTCTGCCTGCATTCATTCCTTCGCGGCGCTGCATGGAGCCCATGGCCAGGAATGTTAATGCCACAGATTAAACCCTAAATAAGAGATGTTTGCGTCAATATTTCTGGCGGGCTGAATCAGGGCAGCAGGAAAGCCTCCGTGAAAATCCCGGGTTTGCCTCGGTCAGCAGCTCTTGCTAAGTGAGCCCTCAGTCCCGGACAAGGGTTTCTTTTCCTTCCCACCTAAAGCGCATCCCGGTGGCCAGGGGGGAAGGTCCTTTCTGCTCCCTCACCACCATGTGCCCATTCCTGTCTCTTCCCTTGCATGGGAGCATCCCTGCGGCTCTCTGTGCAGGTGAAGCAGGGATGAGCAGGCACAGGGTGGGAGACGGCTCTGTTCCTGCTCCTGCAGGCAGGACCTTTGGGGGAAAGCCTTCACAGGCTCAGCATGGGGAAGGGGTGAGAGTGGTTTGGGTTTGTTTGGGGGGTTTGGGTTGGTTTGGGTGTTTTTAAGCCAGGACAGACATCAGTGCGTTACTCAAACCTCTCCATTCCACATGGATTTCGCTGTTACTTTTCCATTGAGCGCTTTGGCCATGCACAAAGTAAATCTTTCCCTCAGCCTCTTTCTGTCATTATCCTTTACAGGGCCTGGCCGGCAGTCAGTTACCCTTTAACAGCCCCAGCCCCCAGCCCTGCTCAAAGCAAAGCGTTTGGGCAGCGCTGCCACACACACTTGAACAACACAAACCCCAGCTCTGCCAAGGGCCGTGGCACATTCCCCATGCCCAGCATGTGGGACAGCACCGGTGAGATGTCCCTCAGGGTTGAGCCATTCCCTCCATGCAGAGTGCAGAGCAGGACCCGTCCCCAGCCAGCTCCTAACAGTGCGAGGTGACCACCAGTGGTGATGTTCTTATGCTGCTGCTCATCTCCTGAGTGCCATCTCTTGGGTTTTCCCTGCAGGAGGCTTCCTGATCCCCTATTTCATCATGCTGATTGCCGAGGGGATGCCACTGCTCTACCTGGAGCTGGCCGTGGGGCAGCGCATGCGGCAGGGCAGCATCGGTGCCTGGAAAATCATAAGCCCCTACCTCTGCGGTGTTGGTATGTGCTCGGTTTTCACCTTGAGCTGTAAGGGCATGGGGCACACGGGTGAGTTTGGGTGGAGGAGAGCTCTGCCTTTCAGAAAGAAACCAGGCAGGAGCTGGGGTTTTACTGAGTCTCTCCAGGCTGAGCAAAGCATCTCTGCTCACACACACCTCCTGGCACACGTTTCCCCTGTCCCTTGTGGGGCACTGGGGCCAGACCCCAACTCACTGCAGCGTCCCTGCACTTGGAGGTGTGAGTCCCCTGCCCTCAGTCGCAGCGTGAAGGCCAGCGCTGAACCCAGCCCCGGGGACAGCCTGCACTGAGCTTTGACCCCAGGAGCATCTTCCTGATAAGCTCCACATTGTGTGATAAAGCTGTACCTTGATTCCCTACCTTTGCCTATCATTCACTGATCATGGAATCAGCCACATTGGAAAAGCCCTTTCAGCTCCTCCAGTCCAACCGTTCCCAGCACTGCCAAGGCCACCACTGACCCACGGCACTGAGGCCTCGTCTCCACGGTGTGTGACCACTGCAGGGACGGTGACTCCAGCCCTGCCCTGGGCAGT
>JAOEHY010031587.1:0-24081 GCA_025447955.1 Psilopsiagon aurifrons | reverse complement strand
GGCGGCTGCCGCTCGCTCCCCGCCCCGGTGCTCATCCGGAGCCGCGCTCCGCCCTCACCCCCCGCCGCGCCGGTCCCTGCTGCGCGCGCAGCCCCGCGCTGGGCTTTCGAGGGGATTTCCCTCGGCCCCGCTCCACTCAGTTCTTGTAAGCGGGAGCACGTGACGGTGCGTGGCGAGGCGCTTACTGGTACTGCAATTAGCGCTGTTGGTAACTGAAACTGCATCACCCCATCGCGGCAGCACCAAAACCACCTCCCTGCCGCGGGCTCGGGCAGCGCCGCGCTCTGGGGCCAGGGATCGGCGGCGCGGCGGGGGCAGCGCTCGCACCGAGTTAACGGGTCCCAGCCTCTCCGGCTGCACTCACACCCGCACCGGCACCTGCGTTCTGCCCCTTCCTATCCATGGCAGCGCTTGTCATTCGCCGGAAAACACGAGTCACCCATGAGCTGCGGGGCTTTCTGCACCGGCAGGCTGACATCCCCTCCTCTCCCGACGTGGGAATCCGGTGGTACAGGCGCTTTCACTTCTGCATTCAGCTGACCTACATTGTCAGAAATCACTTGGAATTGCATTGCTTTCCCAGCTGATTTTGAGCTCAGACTTTGAAAAGCAAAAGTGTCTTAATACTGCATATGTATTAAGAATGTGCCATCGTTCACAACCCCTGTTACAGAAACTTGTGCCCATCATACTGATTCTTGACATCAGTTCTGGCTTGGAGCCTGATCACAGTGAAAAAGCCTACTATGAGTGTGCTGGCAAGCATTTGTGTTATCACAAGGAGAGCAGGATGTGAAACAGTTAAATCCAAAATATTGCTTAAACACCAAACGAATGGATTAAGGCACCTTCCAGTCCTGCATGCTCTCATCTGCTGGCCCACCAGTCTCAACTGTTCACAGAATGGACTGTTCACACAATCAGCTCACCCTGAGTCTGCCCAGTGGTTAAGTTATAATGAATAGTAAAGAGAGTAATAAACTGAATAAGTGGCTTGTTTGGTGACAGTCCGTAAGTGCCATAGCTTGGAGTGCTGCGGCATTCCAGCAAAACTCCAGCACAATCTGGGAAGAGGCAAAAGGAAATGCAGCTGTTCAGCTCTGTGTGGTGTATTACTCAGGTTTGGCTATGGTGAGAAGGAAATGGGAAGAAGTGCCTTAATTTTTAAGTAGTGTTTCCCAAACCATTTGCAAATCTATGGAATCTCAGAGCGCCAGCACATTTACATGGCAATTGCGCAGCGGTGGAGCTTCAAAGGCAGCCTCAGAGTGTGAGTAACCCTGACATCTGCATGTGCAAACAGCACCAACACATACAAAACACAGGCCCAAGTTTTCAGAACTCCATGTGCGCTTTCATGCAGCCGTGTGCACATAAAATTACTGTAATTGTACTTCTCCATTGAAGGTATGTAGCAACCCTTAATTTGTATACAGATCACTGTTTAATTACCTGCGCTATGCTATAATCTAACTTCAAGAAAAATGGTGCTATAACAGTATGTACAGGCATCTAAACACAGATGTATCTACTGCTTGTAAATATGAGTATTAGAAATCAGAGCTGAAGTAGAGGACATAATTTTTCCCATCTGGGAAAGAAAACATATCTAGATTTCTGCAGGACAGTTCTTTCCTGCAGTCATAGCCACACATATTAAGAAGAGAATTACTGAGGACGGCACAGAAAACAAAGGGCATTCTTGTGCTTTTCTGTGTGTCCATAACATCTCCACGAACATACAGAAACCCAGTAACTGTTGATGTCCTGCTTGATAAGGCTGAAATAAGAAGCTTACTTGCTTCAAGAGATGACACTGATCCACCTAAATCACACTGTGGAAAGAGTCCCTTATTTTAAGTCTTGCAATTGATTGTTCATGGATTGTGCCTCCAAATATTAAACAACCACTTCTTTTGTAATCTTTTGTCCTTCTCCTCTGAACTGCTCACAAGCATTAAAGGTGTTCCATGCCACCTTGGAAAAGTCATCATGGACACCACTTTTAGCCCAGGCTCAGCACAGAGGGGTGGGAACAGACTCTTGTTTTTGAGATGCATTTCCCAGGTTGCTGCTCCTCTTTTAATGCTCCCTGTTGGCTATTTAGGATTCAAAGGGCATGGCTGCCTTTCCAGAGCTAGTTATACACTTCCCGGTTCTGAAGCATAAGAAAAAATGTATTTTCCATACTGGGTGTGGATAAACCTCAGGATGTCCCATGTCCTGCCTTCTGAGTAACCCCACACCCAGCTGTTCAGACATCCCCTCGCTCAAGCACCTCTCCTGTTGTGCAATGGCATAGATGGGGAAAATAATTCTTTCTTAACTCTAGCAGTTGAACTCTTTGCACTCTGCAGCATGAGCCTGGATCACACTGTTCATTATCTTATCTTCTTCAACTACACGTTACTAATGGTCTAAAAATTAGCCAGGCCTTCTGTAAAAATCCACCCACTCAGCGGGTGCCTTTGACTCAGTTGAATGGCAGCATTGGGGTTGACACATTCAAAACCCCCATACATCTCCCAGTGCAAAAACAAAGCACAGGCTTACAGAACCAGTTGGTCAGGGACTGACTTTAGTGCTGTGTTTGTACTGCATCCAGCACGACTGGGTTCTGTTGGACACCTGGAACTCTTAAACACCATTATAATGTGCACAGATAAGTTAAATGTATGCTTAGGGGTATTGGGAGGGTATTCTCCAGTCTCAGCATACAGATATGACAGTTTAACTTAGCATGATGCTGACCGCTCCCAACATGAAGCTCAGCCCTATAAACTTTACAGAGAGATAAAGATGGCTTGTGTTCTAGCAGCATGCAAAACTAATCTCTTTCTTCCAAAACTCTAAGCTGCAAATGAGTGCATTTCAAACCACAGCCCTTCAACTTCAGCAGATTCCCTTGCACTGAGCATAACGTAACATTCCATCCTCTGTTAAAAACAGGTTGTTCTTCAGGCCTAGAAATGAAAACATCAGCTCTGTTGCTGGCAATTAAATACAACAGGAAATTAAAAGAATTACTGGATTCAACACAATTAAATAAAACGCCTAAGAAGCCAGTGAGAATATAAGGTTTGACATCTTCAGTCTTGCCAGTGGTTCTCCAGGTGTGCTCCCAGGTCCTTTTTAAAAAGATTGTTCATTTTTGATCTGGCACTTGGGAAGCTCAATCACAAATCACCTCTATAGAGCTTGAACCTCTAGAGGAGGAAAGGTTTTTTATCTTGTGCAGAGGTCCACACGAAGAGGCCATCATTATGCTGGAAAACCCCTGGGGTCCAGCTGCAATGTGCAGAGAAAACAGCCAAAGGGTTTTCTCGTGCATGGGAGAGACTCCTCCAGAGCAGGGGTAAAGGCTTACTGACAGCAGGCGGCTGGACATCAGACTTGCTCTGCAGCCTTCGGCCTCCCTGGCTAAGAAGTACATTTACAAGACCTGGCTAAAGTCAATGTGTAGAAGGAAGTCTGCCCTTTTCTATCTTTCATTAGCCTCTCATTTAGCAAAAATAACAGTCTGAATAGGCTGAAAAACTGGTCTCTAGAATTGCCCCCAGGCCTCTGGGTAAGTCATACAAAAGGAATGGGTCTTCAGATTGCTTCACCTGGGAAAAAGATACCCGTCATTAGCTGATGGGGAACAACACCCCAAACTGCTCTATGACTGATGAAGGCCTGCAGTGTGGTAGGTGAGGGGAAAGGGCAGGGCCTCTGCTCTTTGGACAGGGGGTTGGTCAGTACATACTGATTTCCTGTAACCCGAAGGCCTCCACTTCTCCTTTCCTTCTCATGGCTTTTGTCTAACAGGAAAGCTGCTTCTAGGCCTTGTTTGGACACTGATTGCTGAGCACAGGCCAGTTGCATAAGCTTTAGGGGTACCTCTAGTACCTTAAGCTGCCTTCTTCCTCATTAGATGTGTGCTCATTGCCTCTTTTCCTTCCTCTTCTTCATTTCCTTGCTGTTGCAGAAGAACAAACACTCAGTGAGTGGGGAAAGTGTCCATAAAAGAACTTTGGACAGGGAAAGATCCAGTGGTCCTCTGCTATGGGCAACATTTAGGGAACCTGCTGTTAATCAGAGATGAATTTCTCAGTGCAGTGTCATACACCCCCCGTTGCTGCCTGTTACTTAATCTTTGCTTCCTCAAATGGTACTCGGAATTGGGTAACTGCTTTCCTGAAGATGACAGAAGCAAGGAAAAGATAGCACTTCAGTGATAAAAATGAAAAGTCTATCAACAGGCATTTTGGCCCACGGCCACTGATGAAAGAAGTGGTTGAGTAGGTTCTAGTGAATGTGAACTGGATTCAGAAGAACTAGCTTGAGTTTTGCATAGACTCAACCCTTTCACAGGGTTGATCCTCCTTTTGTCTGCCCTTCCTGAGCTCGCTACACCCAAGCAAGCAAACTTCACAATTAAATGGTGGCTTATTTTCCCCAGCAGTGACTGGTCAGTTCCATTCGGGACATTTAGCTCAAGAGGGAGAGCGTGAGACATGAGATAGGCCCTGAAAAAACTCCCCTAGAAGAGGCTCTGTAGCCTGTTTCTTATCACTGATGATAGCATTATGTTCTTAAGGACCAGTAAACAGCTGACGTTGTGTTCTTGAATGGAGATTAAAACTTCCCAAAAGAGCTTGGACTTGCACTATGTTATTAATCCATAGAAGTGCTATGTGCAAGTGCAAATCCTCCTGATCCAATGGTTGTAGACTAGGAAGTTTCAGGACTTTCCCAGGTGACAATGACTTTCAAGGCAGAAGTGGATGTTGTCCTTGGTCTATTTGACATTCAAAATGCCAAACATATTTTCCAGGTGAAGCATTAATTTGTGGACCTATACCCCAAATCACAATCTTAATTCCACCCACGTCATACTTCTGATTTGTCAAATTAATTTTATCAAGAGAGTGGGGAAGAATGAAGACAAACATTTTAACATCTAGAAAGCAGTAACGTGCACTTTCCTGTGTAAGTTTGGAAGGAAAAATTAGTAAAATAAAAAGTAAAATCCTAACTGGAATCTCTTGGGATTCACTGCTACTGTCTGCTCTTTTTAGATTTTCTGTTTGCCATCTGACCCTTTTTATTTCCTTCCTTAGCTTTTTTAATATCAACAAACAGAGCTCTCAGAAATAGCACTGAGTAGCTAGAGAGCAGCATGTTTGAGAAATGCATGGAAGGATACACACTCCACACAGTTCTACTGTGCCTTTGTGTGCCACTTACTTCACTTCTCCAGCTTCAGTGGCTCAGCTGTCCGCACATAAGGAATGTCACATTTTGCTTGGTGCAACTGACCCCCACAGAGAAGGTGCATTCTATGCTCTCCTGTGGTAACTTCACTGTTAATTTTGTGTCCTTTAGTAGAAGAAGAAAAGCTTATTCTGACAATAGAAGTTTCCACTTTACATTTAAAAGAAAGCTGGTTTTCAGGAGGTTTTCCAGTGCCACACTTCACAGGAACACACTGGGACGTGGAGGAAGATGAGGTGCACAAGGTGCATACCCACTGAGAATGCAGCAAAATTTCATCCTTGATCTGCAGACATGAAGAAAGTGCCACACTAACTAGTCTGATGGTTTGAAGGACAAGTTAGGTCCTCTGTGACAGCAGCAGTACATGAGACATTGAATGACACATTTCCATATGTGCACACACAATAAAAATGAAGGCCATCAGCCCAGCATCAAATGGCTAATCCTCCCCTGCAAAGCCCTTGACAGCAGGTAATCTGTGCCAATTTACATGCACCTGTACACGAACGCTTCTCCATGTTAAATTCAGTTTCCCACAGCAGCTTGGCCTGCCAAACAAACAGCCAGTTTCAAATAAAAAAGGGGTGAATTTTGAACAGAAAACATTGGAATGGGGTTCTTTCTTCAGGACAACATCCTCTGTGGGCTTTGAGGAAGTGGGGAAAGTACATCTTCACTCTCAGGAGGACTGTGGAACAGGAAACATTGAAGGCATCTCTTCTCAAGGCTAAGAGTAGTAAACTTGGCTATGTAGAATAGCCCCTTGGCTGCCAGAAGCTGTAGGCAGAAAAGAGAAACATTTAGAAGCACATTGCTTTTGGTTTCTTTCATTTACTCATCAAGAATGTCTTCCCAAGCTTTAGAATTTAGAGTCTTATAATGGTTTTTATTAGCAAACTTGAGAATAGTGACTTCAGCCACAGTAGAATAAAGTAAATCTTACCAACAGGTAAATATGAAGTACCCCTACAAGCCAGATACAACTCAAAGCAGCTGATTATTATCTTTGTTTGGCATGTATTTTTTTTGGATATGGGACACCTTCATCTTCCTAACCCCAAACAGAAAGAACAGAACACACTATGCCTATTGTGGGCCAAATCCTCTGCTGACATAAATCAGATTCTCTCCGTTGAAACCAACAGAGTTGTTGTGGTTCATACAGACTTGGACTCTGACCTCTTACACCAGCCTCCCACACATCTACAAGGTGTCTTCCCTTAACAGATTGCACTGTGTTTCACAAAATATCACGGGTGTAAACAGAAAGGGTTTACAGTCTGCAAGGAGGCAGGACAAGTTGCTAATGAGGACTCTGCACAAGGGCCTGTGGGGTTTTCAATTAATTTTTTGATTCAGAACAGATTTTTCCAATATTCAGGACTCTGGGGAGAGAGCAGTTGGGAATATAGCTTGGAATCCAGCAAAACTAATCCTTCGAGTATGTATGTCTCACTGACAGATTTGGTTTGAATCAGTGTTGCCTTTACTTTCCAATAAGAGAACAACAAAATGAAAGACCAACTTATAAAACCTCATTATTTCTTATGTAAACAGGTTTTTTTTTTACCTCAGCTTCAGTATAAAGAGTTCCCAGGTTTAAAGATACAGTGCTTAGATATATTTGTTTAATTCCCGTTGGTCAAAGAGGAAGCTGTTGGATTATTTGCATTTTTATTACTGCTTTTGAAAACACTGAGATGTTGTTTAAACAGAAATTAGGTCTGACTTTCAGCTACCGAGATTCATGATGCCAAGAATATGAAAAGAAGGATCTATCTTTGAGGTCAGATACAAGATCTAATACCTTTTGGCCTAGAAAACAGACTGGAAGAAATAGTAAGAGGTCATCTTGCGCATTGCAACAGCCATGGTAGCTTATGTGAATGTCTGCTCAGGAGGTGAGAGAGGTCTGTTGGTGTGCTGCAATCATTCCAGCAGGATCTTGGCAGCATTCCCAAAGCTGTTAATTAGCATATTACTCACCAGTGGAGTTAGGGCACCCTGTAAACTGATGCCCCGTTGACCCTGCTGTATTCATCTTCCACAAATAAAATGCAAACCTCACAGATTTGATTGGTCTCCGCAGGACTTTTTTCCCTTCATTTTCACCATTAAAGCAGCTCTTCTAAATGGTATAAAACCACTTGCTCAGCACTTGGCAGGCAAAATAGCCTGAGAATGGGTCTTACATAGCGTCTTCCATATCACATACATGTCACTGAAACAAAGTATATGAAATACTCAGGTAAACAGGTCAATGCATCTGCAGGCTTCTCTAGTTTGCTTGCAGCCTTGAACATTTGAATCTGCTCTGTTTAGAGCTGAAACGTTGACAAGGACACTGGGATTTACTCCATGTTTATTTAAAAAGTAAAAGAGGACTTTTAACTTCTACCTGATGGGCAGATGGATTGATCCTGCATAGCAGCACATCTGCCACATAGCACATGCAGCTGGGCAGCACATTTCTTTTGTGATGTTGTGAA
This sequence comes from Psilopsiagon aurifrons, assembly GCA_025447955.1. Lineage (NCBI taxonomy): Eukaryota > Metazoa > Chordata > Aves > Psittaciformes > Psittacidae > Psilopsiagon > Psilopsiagon aurifrons. Next base: position 16,330 of record JAOEHY010031587.1, on the reverse strand, counting down.
TGCAGCACAGGATACAAAGCTGAGTGAAATTTCACTTATACAACTGGTGGTTAATTCTGTGCCAACAGTAATTAGCTTCTGTAAAGAGTTTATAACAAGAAACCACAAAACAGTTTTATTCTGATGAAACTGATGGGAAAAACCCATGTGCGTCTGTCCATGGGGTGTGAGCTCCAAGGCTTGGCAGGAGAATTGAGACACAGGCTTTCAGGCCAAAGGCAAAAGAATGCTTCACTGAGCTACAGACCAGCTTCCTTTTTAATACTTACTTGTATTACAGCAGCATCTCTAATCCTAGTCAAAGATTTGGGCTGCTGGTATTATGAATGAAACAGCTAACAAGAGGTAGGATGCTGCTGCCAAGCATGCACAGTCCGGGGCCTTGATTTGGCCAATGCAGACTTTGAAGCCAAATCTTTACTATATTTATGCCAAGGAGATTGCTGTCAAAATCAGGTGAAATTTTACAGAATGTGTTCTTAAACAATTAGCAGTAAACCCAAGGTACTAATTAATAGTATTGATCTTAAAGGAGCACAGAGTCTGTGCTTAACTCTGCAGGTGGGACTACTTAAATTAATTTCAGTGTGATTACAGGATTGCATCCATTTATAAACCTAGAGAAACTGTTCCTAGTTTGTACCATGAAGGGTTGGAGTAACATCTGCATTCATATCAAAAGTGTGCTGAAACATGGATTGGGTTCCATGCTCTTTCTAGTTGCTTATAGAAGCCTCTATCAAAGGTGCTCACTGCACTAAGCACGGGACAAATATGGAGCTCCTCATCTTACAGTGGAAACAGATAAAGGGAAGGAAGGGAAAGGAGTCATGAAGCTGAGTTCAGCTAGCTACCCATGGCAGCACAACAGAAGGATGCTGGGTGCAGAGACCAAGTCACCTATGTCATGATTGTCATTAAAACATTTCAGTAGCTGATTTTACAAAAAGGACATAAAACCACTCCATTCAATCCAGGTTTCTTGGAGAAAGCCTACTGGAAACCAGGCTCTTGCCAGACTTAGAGGGTAGCTGAGAAGCACGTTGGATAAGGGAGAGTCAACATTAACAAAGCTGGGAATTCCTGGCTTTGTTAACATTGCTTTTTCTAACGCTGCTAGAGGAAGCCACTGCAGGAAGCGAGTATGACTGAGCTGTACTGGGGAAGAAACTCTCTACTCTTAGGTGGCTCCTGCTGTGACTGTGCTGGAGGGTGTGCTCACACACAGCCACCTCTGGCAGAGTGCTGCTTCAGGACTCCTTACAGGACCTAACAGGGGAGTTTTATTGTCACTGCCTTCAAGAAACCCCATTCTTAAGATTCATTCCCTCTCGGCCTGGCAGTTTTGGCAGCGTACGTGTCTTTTGCTTAAGATATATGCTAACCAGCCTATTGCTTATTGGGTAAACACCAGCCCTCCCTTCTGCTCCCACAACTCACCTCTCTTCAAGGATATGAGGTATATACTGCACTGCAAAGGCCAAAACCCAAGTGCCAGTAGCAGGGCACTGAATAACAAATGAATAACGCCAGAGTCCATTATTTTTCAGTTCTAGCACAGAGTCACAATCTGCCACACTAAACAAAAGCACGCTGGGGTTATCTGAATGAAAGTGTAAGAGTAGCTGGTTTCTTTAAAATATTGTGCCTTTGAATGTGTCTATACATCAAAAGTAGGGGAAGGGGTAATTGCAGCATGTGCTGCCTTACCTGTGCTAGGCTAATACACCTTGGTAACAATAGCAGCAAAGCTGTGGCAATGTGGGTTTAGCTGCCAGAGTGTGTGTGCAGAGTCTCGAAGTTTGCAATCTGGTTATAGCATGTTAACATCCTCTCAGGTGTATCTCTGTGGCTGTTATTATTCATGCTAATTAGATTAAGCTAGCGGAGATATTTTTGCACATACTACAACTGCCCCTTCATTTTCCTGGGTGGAGCATGAATACGCAGGGGAAGGTGTAATACGTAATCTCAGTTTCTCCCAAAGTGCAGATGGGACAGGCTGCTTCACCCCAGTGGTGCAGAAGTAAGGAGCAGCAGTCCCATGGAGGAGCAGCGTGCAGCAGCTCAGCTTGTAATTCCATTCCTGGCACTGTACAAAAGAAAAATCTCAACTGAAACTTGTAATAACTTTGCCATAACTTCTGCATACACGCATCCTTCTTAATACAAAAAGGGACTGGGCAGTGTGGTAAAGTAAATGTATGATTAACGACTGAGGAGATGTGGGTTCAGTACTTGTGGGTTTTTCCTGACCAAGTTCTCTCACCAGCTCTGTCATCCATTCAAATGATTTTCCCTCCTACTTTTGCTTCTTTTCTCACCATCTGTTCCATTCATGCTGTAGTTTCTCTTGACATGTTTTGAACAGTACATTGCAGCAGGGTCCCACTCTGAGATTCTGGGCACAACTGTCATAGAAATAAAGAGTAATTCAAATTTGATATTGTTGTTCATTGGAGTACATGTGCTCCCTGACAACTGAAAACAGCAAGAAAAAAGGAGCCTTTGTTTTTGTACAGTCTGGTGTGTCTCAGGAGAGGAGCAGGTGATTAGATCCTTGGGTTCTGGACTGGTACTCAGAGCAGGAAGGCTGGAACTCAGGACAAGTGCTGATAACTTGTACCCTTGTTCCGGGGAAGGCCAGCTCACTCTGTGCTCTGTGCTCACTGTGCCTCTGTGAAGCAGAGGCAGCATTGCACAATCTGTCAGAATCTGTCGATGTTGCAAACATACTCCAGGGGTAAACATTTTCTGTCCAACAACCTTAATGGCTCTATAAGCCAAACGTGGAAGTGCCTTTACGTGACAGCAGTGGAACAGAGAAAGACTAGTCCTGGCTTAGTCTTTGGTGTGTTGCTCCCCGATTTTACTAGCAAGGTAGCACTGGTACCTTGTTGCCCTGAAACTACTGGAAAACCATTAGCTGTTTATTCCAAAGCCAAAACCTCCTGCATTCCCTTTTAATATCAGCCAAGAGATCATGATTAAAAAAGATGTGTAATTAAAAAAAGATTTAATAGGAAACTGAAGAGAACCTCTAATCAGTGCAACTCTGGGCTTTATTCCACTGACAGAATAAACCAGAAAGGCTTTATCCTGGATATGTTCTAGACTATGTGCCATTAAATCTGGTTCCAGTAAGTGTCACAAGTAAGCAGGTGAGGAAAAGAGGGTAAGAAGCAGCAAATGGCTGAGTCCCTGAAGGTATGGAACAGGCTTCCCCTGTATCTTCAGCTTCCAGGAGAAAGGGCCCAGTGTCTTCATCCTGCTGGATTCATTTGCCTGTAGGGAGGGAGGAACTTCAGTGCTATCCCAGGAAAGGCACTATGCTCAGCTCCTGCAGGGATCATTTTTACTGTCAGGGAAACATCAGGGTTAGCTCTTGAGAGCAAGATCATCCTGCGTCATTCAAGGGAGGCTCCACATTTGGCCCTTGGAGAGAGGGAGGGATCAGCCTTTACCCTCCAGTAACCTCTCTGGCCCAGCAGATGCTCTGAGGACAGCCGCATCCCAGTCCTCCAGATGGACAAATGGGCCAGCCTTCAAGGAGAAAGGAGCCGACACAAGCAGAACGGATGAACCTGAGGACAGATTTTACTTACAAAACCATTACGTACTCCACTGACTTAAAGGCTTGAAATAAACTATGTGGAGCCACTAGGTTAAGATCCTGCATGATAATGGACTATGTATGGACCCATCTCATGACATTAATCCAGCACTTAAGGCATATACCTATTTCATGTTGCAGTTACTTGCTAAAACAAACCATTCATCCCAGATTCCTCAAAAGAATTTTGGAAGAAGCAGGGACTGACACTGTCCAGTGCCAGATCAACCCTTGCTGACTTCCCAAGTTCAGTGTGCTCTGTAGCTTCCTGTGAAAGGCAGCCTGAGCTGATACAGACAATCCACAGTGATTCAAGCAAAGTGGGTTCCTTGCTGGAGTAAACACTTGTGGCAGGTTGCAGGGCATCTACACACTTCTGTGCTGCTTGGCTGTGTTGGTGTCATTCCAACCTGCTGGCTGACAGAACTTCAGAGCTCAGTGAGGGTTACCAGCTAGTCAGTCCTTTGTCAATCTTCGTTGTGCAACACATGTCTAGGACATTGTTGCTGGGTTTTCGTTATCCCCTTGCTAAGATGTCTCACCGTGCAGAAAGCAACTTTTGGGATAGATGGGGAATGACACTGAAAATAGTTTTGAAAGGAAAAGAGAGCTAAAATATACTCTTGCGATGTTTCTGAGTAAATAAAGATAAGTGAGATGGAAGCTCCTCTGGCAGGGACATAGCAGAGCCTCAGCAAATTAGTTTAGCACTAGAAAATTGACATGGAATGGAAACAAGGCATTCAAAACAAGGATGTGCTCTAACCAGGCACCAAGCCGAAGTCATTTAGGAAAAAGAAGTGGAGTTGGTTCCAGAGTAGCTAATTCATTTCTCCTTATCTTCCCTTGGCAGAGGCTGATGCTTCAAGACCACTTGATGCATGCCTGCTGCTTCCTCCCCTCTCCCCTTGCTTGTTTGCCTTGCAGAAAACAAAAATGTGCTCTGTTGCAAATGACTCCAGTTCCCCATGGCTGCAGAGGAACAAATCACAGCTTATTGGGCATCTGTGTGACATCCAGCACACTGCAGCACATGGCAGTGTTTGTCCTTGCTCTAAGTTCAGCTCTTGGCTAAAATATTTGCTGGAATTCAAATACCAGTTAGAAATGTTTATCTTTTTCATTACATTTGCGTGTTGGGAAAGGCCTAGTGAACACAGATACCCTGTCCTACAAACACTTCCCAAGTACAGCTTCATCTGCTTACTGAAACTTGACTGCAAATTTTACTGCCTATCTTTTTGTGTGGTGCAAGCTCATTACAGATTTCAGGGAGATACTAAAAAAAATAGGTTTGGTATCTCCAAGATAGAACAGATTTTTATTCTCTGATAGTTCAGCAAATTTTCTCAGCAGTTCATGTAGCAGGGTTAGTATTAGATAGACAGAGACACTAGAGCATTCTGCTGGAGCACTTTGTCATAAAATTAGTCCTGGTCTATACTGACATTTAAAACAAAGTGGGCCCTGTTCATTATACCTTCTCAATAGCTTAAATTTCAAAACATGTCAGGGTTAAGGATGGGCTTAGGCCAAGCTGGGAATCAAGCTGGGTTAAACTTGCAACTAGACCCTCAGCAGATATTGTGTGTCTGAGCTGTGTAGCCATTGAAAAGCCGACCTCTGAGCTTCGCAGTGTGTGGCACTGGTGGCAAATAGATATTCTGTGGTACTTTTAAGCAGCTATTTTTATCCTCTGCCTTCAGCTGATCTGTCTGAGGAGATCCTCCCTCAGTTCAAGGCTACTGTCCTCTTCTGCCTTCCTAAATCTAAAAATCAAAGCACTCCTTTCTGCCTTTTTCTTCAGCCATTCTGTCACACCATGGTCAACCTTGGCACATTTTGTGCTGCAGCTCCTGTCAAAGTGTGGGTGCATGCACTGCTCAAAGCTGCACTGCTCGGTTTCCCCAGAGTCACAAAAAGCAGAGGTGAGGGCTCTTGCCAGAACACCTCTTTGCTTCCCACCTATTCTGCCTGGCAGTACACTTTTTCTGGATGCTTTTAAAGAGGCGGAAAAGAGGCTGACTTAGTCCATCCCTCCTAGTTTATGCTGAACTGACTACATGTCAGTGCAGATGATGTGGACTCATCCTCTAGTTTTACACTTTGATGGTTTCCAATGAATTCCCAATAACCCCTCAGACAACTCTTTGGATATTGTTCATAGCTCTAAGCTCTTCACTGTTTGTTTTTCTCTATTGCCACCTCTAAATGTGTAACCTCTTCAGATGCTCCTGCATTTGTCTAGTAACAAACTTGAGTACATTTCCAGGATTAAATGAAGTATCTGTAGGACACAATCTCTGGCATTTTAAGAAAAGCAAAGTGGCAGTTACCTTTGAATTATGAGTTAGAGAACTGATGGATTCTGCTACAAAAGCAGCTTCCATGAATGACTCCTCAGTTGAAAACCCGCTTATTGCCAGCATGTGTTACAGCAGTGGCAGTGCACTTTAAAATACTAAGCCCAGTTGGTAAGTTACTATTTTAGAGCAGATGTATAAATTCAGCACACTTTCATCAAAACCAGAGCTTGCATCTAGCAAATTGGAACTTGATGTCAGCAGTAAACATTTGTGCAATGAATACAAACATGTAACATGAGAGTTCTGTGCCATTCTTTTGGTAACCCAGGACTGGGGCAAGACAGTGTTTCTTGACTGAAGAGACAACTCCTTCTCTGGAAAAAGGCTCATGTGAGCAAACCAGAAACTGCTGGTGACCTTGCCATATGTGGTCCCAGGCAGCATCTTTCATGGTGGTGAAAGAGGTGAACTGCTCATGAGGAATGTGTTCAGCCCCAGAGCTTTGAAATGTTTAGAGTGGTAAATGTCAGCCTTTAGTGCCAGGAAAATTCCTGCCCAGTTCTAGCACACCAAGGGTAGAAGTAACTCAAGCATAGAGCAGCAACAAACAGTCCAGTCATAGAAGCCTTGGTGTGAAACAGTTAAAATACTGGTCATGTCCTTTCAGGAATTGAAGGACTAGCTGTGAAAAGCTCTATTGACTTCCAGGGAAGCAGGCTTAAACAACACAGCACAACTGAAGATGAGGACAGGATAATGTATCTGCCGGGTACAAATCTTCCACATGGCCAGCATCAGGCGAGGTGCTTGTCAAAAAGGCATCCGCAGCTGTTCCCTTTACAGGCTGTTTACTCTACAGGAGGATTTACCATCTGTGCAGAAAAACAATGCACACACCAGAAATCAGTGTCTGTCAGATGTAGCCTGGTCTCATGGCCGAAGCACAGGACAAGCAGTCAGGAGATTTAGTTTCTATTTATTCCTCTCCTAGTGGCTCCCAGAGCAAGTGAGGGGAAATCACTGCTTTGTATCTTGTTTTTCACCAAGATACTACATAAGATACCTTATTAGTGGTATGAACACCCATTGCTTGTGTTTATAACATGCTTTTTGTTCTTTGGACGCAAGGCTAAACCAGAACTAAACAAGATGTATTTCCACAGAATTTCTAAAGCTTCAGGTCAAAACCTTTCTACTGCAGCAAAGTTAAAGGTCTGTAAACTATCACAAACAACTCAAAAGCAGTCCAAGAGTCACTATGCTCATCTCTCCATCCCACTCAGTACACTAAAGGAGTGATCTTTTGGAGATTGTGACAATGAGAACACTAGAAATATGTGATAGAAGAGACAGATCAGATTTGTTCAAAGGCGACACAAACTTCGGGGATTTTTATATTCTCCCCTGAATTTTTCAGCTTCTTACTGGTACTGCCAACTGAATGGCATTGGAAAGTCAAGGTATCCCTCTATATAATATGTTTTCTTCTTCAGAATAAATCTTGCAGGGCTTCTTCTAAATCAAAGCACTACAGCTGTGGAAGGCTCATGTCAGATTCCTGTGACAAGTGCTGTGTTCAGGATGTGCAGTTCCTAGCACTGCTGTGCTTTGGAAGCGCAATAACTTCACAAATGTCTCAAAAGAGTCATAAAACCCCTGAGCTTTAATTTGCTTCAATATTTCAAGACCTTTTTGGATTGCCCTTACTCTGGGATTAGCCCCAAGTTTATATCAAAATTATGAAGGAGATCATGGATGGGTCTTCACTGATAACACTTTTCTGAAGCCTAACAATATTGCTTAATAAAGCAGATTTATGAAGCAAGAGTCTGTAGGATAAATTCTGTTGTCAGCTCCAGTGGGATACCTTGATCAGATGTATGTTATGTACCTCTATGGCACTTTCTCCCACTAAAATTAACCTGGTTGCCAAAGTACTGTAGTATTGTAATTCATAGTTTCTGCATTTTCTGCCTTCCCCTAATTAACTGTGCAATCAGTTCTACTCCTTTCCTGTCTTGGTGTGGTTGATTGTATATACAAGGAAAAGAGGCTAGCTGTATTTGTATTTCCTTTTAATTCTGCTGTTGTTACTGAGTCCTAAATGATCTTGTTTTTGTTTTTACTGCTCTGTAATGAGTCACTGGCTTATTTAATTGAATTTTATTGTAATTGTTATCTTTTCATTCTTGTTTTTTTCCAGTCAGTTACTCATAAGACCACAAGATATAAACAGGACACTGGTGCTTGGACAAGTCCTGAGGGTAATTCTTTTTCTCTGTCACCCAAATCCAAATCCAAAGAAAGGTACTGAATGAGCCTCACTTCCTAAGAACTTTCACTTCAGTTCATGCGTATTTTCTCACATGCCGTGTTTCTGTTGATCCTTATGTTTTCCAAATAAAAGAGATCCTCCTGTCTGGTTTGGTTGTTGTTTGGAAGCTTTCTTGGACATTTCTAATCAAGCCCAATCTAAAACTTTTAATGGAAATTTTAGTGCATGAAAATCCAGTTTAATTTTATACAGTGTCTTTTGCAGCAAACAGATTTTACCAAAAACCTGGGTTTTGATTGAAAATTTGGGAGAAATAGCTATCCGGTGAGATGTTAAATTTTCCTTTGCCGTCTTCCCCATTTTTAAGCAAACTGAATCTTTGGCTGGGTTTTCTCCAATGGCTCCTGCTAGACTTCTTACCTGTAACCTGATTTCCTAAGGACATGGGATTCATGTGGTTGTGCTATGTTTGCATGTTACATACTTGCATCTCTATCCATCAACTCTTTATAATTTAGCTTTCCACTAAATCTGATATAAAGACAGAGGTCTAAATTAAGATTTCAAGTAGTCAGGTAGAGCTTTTATTAATGCACCCGTGAAGGGAAAATTTCAATAGAAGGAACCTTGTTTTCAATACAAGGAATCACAGAAAGCAGATGAGAAAGAACAGTAAATGCCCAGCTATGGGAAAATCTCCCATCAGAACACACACCACAGGGCGTAAAGGCACAGGAACCCCAGATTTGTTAGTTCCACTACTTTTTGTACTTTGTTTCCTATGAGATTAGAAATCATAGGAAACTATGAGACTGACTATAAAGGTACAACACATTTGATTAGAATTGGCTCCTATTTTGAGGTAAAGATATTATTTAGTGCTTTTGTTTAAGATGATCTGCAGCTGTACCCCCATTTTTAGTACTCAGAGAACTAGCAGATTTCCAGAGACTTCAAAGGTGTCAGTGTGCCTTCACTCCTCCTGTTACCTGTGCTGCCTAAGCTAAAAGAAGTTCAGAGGAGCCTGTATATGCCACAATTACACTTTTCCATCACAGCTTTATATATACCCTAAGATGAAAATTATCTGGCATGAAAAAGTATGTTTGAATCTCTACTAGCAGCTTTTACATGAAGTAAAGTTTATGAAGCATTCTGTAGTACCACAGAACTTAACAGCCTCTGCAAATAATCCGCCTTAGGCCAGAATTTACTGCTCCAGATGTCACAGAACTGTTACAGACATCAGCCATTGTCCTGCAGCACTCAACAGATTGACTATGCCATGCTTCAAAAAGCTTTTCTAATGGGGACCCTTGGAATAGTCTTGACAAGTGATGGTGAATTTTAGGCGAAGGCTTTGATAAACTCCAAGTGGTGTGGCAGCAGGCTTACAGATTAATAACACAGTGGTTTTTCTGAGTCTGCAAGGAGCCAGCCTACCTCCTCACAGGAGGACATACCAGTACGTGTGGAATGGCACCCACAGAACAAGGGGCCAAACTGAACTTGTGACCAGCGTGAGCACTGAAAAATGTGTGGCTGCTTTTGCAAGAGTTAACACCAGTGAGCTGAAGTCAGATTCCAGCGTGGGTAATTCCATTCTGCCTCTTGAAAATTCCCCGTTTATTTCAAACAGATGCACTGGTTTTTTTGCTTCCTCCATTAAAAACTGCCAAGTAGTTGTGAATGGTTGGTTGAGTACTTCCTAGGTTTTACTTCAAAGGCACTACAGTACCCAGCGAGTGATCTGGGGCAGAGCTTTGGTGCATTCAATGTGTTTGTGGGGAACAGTTTGCTCTTGTCTGTTCATAATCAGAACTGCTAAATATTATCATACAGAGCTATGGTTTGGAGCAATGGTTCTGAGTTATGGTTTGTAGCAAACAGCCCCCAGGAATTAGCACTGAGAAGATTTTGTCCCATGGACAGATGAGTAGAGCATGAGGCAGACCTGAGTCTGAGTTTTAGCTCTTCATTTCAAGTAGCAACTTGGTCACCTTCCTTCACTTTTGAGTAAGGCAAAAAAGCACCTTAATTTACTTCAGAAGAGGTTGGCTTTGACACTTAATTCCTGTCCCTCAGTACTCATCAGGAGCAGTGGAATAGCAATGCTCACTAATGTATCATTGATGTTTACTATAATGGATGCTTTGTGGTCACTTTCAAAAGGAGATGTGTTTCCCATTTCTTCTGACACATATGAATTCATGAATGAACAAATTGATCAATTTATACTATACACGGTGTTAGACAACTCAAAGTGCTTGATGGCAGTAAAAGGAAACACAGAAGTAAAGCCAGAAACGCTAATGAAAAGCATGTTCAGTGAGACAGAACCATAGCTTGTCCTTAACAAGTGTGTGGTAGAGATAATGTAAAAGCAATTACTTTAGCAAAGGTAATTTATTGCAAAGCTGTTTTTTACTGAGCACCAGCTCGCCCAGCTCGCAGGCTTGCTGCCAGGACACAGAGCCAGCTAGTGCCACTTGCTGCAGGGACACCGGCACGTGGCTATCTGCCTGCTGAGACTCACCCCATATCTTCTTGTTGTGCCACCTGATTCCTCTGTGTCAACATGCAGATCCTTTCCAGCCTCTTCTCAGCAATATGCATTGATATGGCATCAGCCATCCTGAATGATAACACTGCACATTATTAATGTAATAAACTAATCCACAATTTATAGCTCTCTTTGTAACCATGATGTGTGACATGCCTACCTCTGGCTTTACAGTAATGTGATATAGATTGGTGTTTTCCAGCAATTTAGGATTTCTCCTTTGATTTCTGTATTTCCATCAGTATAACTCAGGCAAGGATCTGACCCTTTGATCATTATGCACTTTTTTATGGGTTAAAATTGAGATAAACCTACAGTTCACCAACAAACTAGAAAGGCAACTGAAAAATATAAATGAAGAGTGACTTCAGGTTTCCTTATCAAGGACAGCATCGAGCTAGCAATGACATAAAAACCAACTGGAAGAAAGGATAACTCTGTGCTTTTTCTGCCATTCACAGGATTTCTGAATTCAAGTAACAATCACAAAGTTTTTATATAAAAAGAAAAAGTCAATGTGTAGCCTTTTGGTTGCAATTCAAGTTCTAATAAAACTGTTTATTGAACTCCTTGACCCCTTCCTGGAATCTGCTTGAGCTTCCCAGAACTTTGTGTCATGTGGTTCTTGGTCATTAATAACTAAGTGTGACACAGCAGTTTAGACGCACAGCAGCCTTTTCTTCGCTCAAGCAGGCGCCAGGACAGAGCACAGAGAACACAAACAGCTCAGCCCAGGCTTCAGGGTCCCATCCCAGAGCTGTGCTGCCATGATGCAGCAGCAAGCAAAAAGGGCAAAGGCAGGAAGTGATTCATCTCAGTACAGTACAATGTGCAGGACATGATCAAAAAGATCCCAACCTTCAGTCAGGGCAAGTACAGTACCGGGCAGACGGCTCGAGCACCCATCCTGGATATTAGATCCACCTCCCACTCTGTTTACACTGAAATACTCCTCCACCAGCCAGCTGTGCATTAAAAGCAGCATCTGGCGCTAAAGAAGGTCAGTGAATCGAAAGACCTCTGGATACATGGCTGATCCTTTCTGTCCACCCACTCATTTACGTTTATGTGGCCCTTCTGGCTTTTGCCTGGAAATCTTTGGCTTTCAAACTAGACATCACTCCAGCAGTTCTGCTAAAGCTTTTGGACTGCTTTACTGTTCCTTGAGTCTAGTTAGCCATTTCCCTGCCAGTTCCCAACCCCTCAGCCCCGCTGGCCTGCCCCAGCCCCATGGCCAGTTAATCACCTCTTCTTGTGACTACTGGGCTGTAGCTAAGGACTTCTGAGTATCAGTTCCCAAAGGGCAGAGCTGTTGTGTCTGCTGCAGCCAGATATGTTCCAGGTACATTCTGCCTCACCAAAGATATGCTTAAAAGACAAAGCAAGGATGGTGATATTGCTCTGTGGAGAAGTTAATCATATTCTAGCGTGAGATGCTGCGCTTCAGCTACAGTGGAATGAATGAGACTCATTGTGAATTGATTCAAAAGTCTTATCTTTGCCAAATTTGTATATAGCTACACATATGCATTTCCTATACACCAAAGAAAAGCCTGTATGGAGCTATGGGGAAAATTAGTTTCATTTTGATCGAGTTTCTTCTGCTGTCAGTCACTATAATTTCACTGTAGTGCCTCAGAACTTGCCATAGGAATGTGGGTGGTGATAGAGAGGGAGAAGAGAAAATTGAAATCTCAGATTAGGTTGGAAGTAATACATCAATCAAATTTTGATGTTTTTTTTTGTCCTGAGCTGCTGCTGTTTACTTCTCCCTATCCTCATTGTACTTAGAGTGCTTATTTGCAAATACCATAGCTCTGCATGCTCAGTTCAGTTAAAGTTCATTTGTTAAGGAAACAGAGATAGCCCTGAGTCCCTGGAATAAACTTCAGCACCTGAGCTCTGTTACTACCTGCTACCCAAGCACGAGGCATGCTTTACCCACCTTCTCACACTCACACAGTGCAGGGGGGTCATTTTCAACAAAGCAGCTAACCAGGTTTTCAACATTTTTAGAAAAGACTGATCTAGAAAAACATCTGCAAACCTGGTTCTCCCTCTGGGGAGTGACCAAGAGCATGAACTGCATGCGGCAGGTCTCATCTGTGTTGCTTTGTGCAAGGCTGCAAGTGAAAGGACTCAGCATTCATTCCAGAGAAATAAAGCGCTATCTCACCTAGACAATGAGACATTTAGGATTTTATTATATCAATTTAAAACAAGTCAAAAGCTCACTGTCTTATCTGCTCTACTGTTCACTGGTGTTAGGTAACCCATTCCACATCCTGGTCTAGACAAAGACTAGAAGCAAGGAAAGCAAATGAGTGACACATAGAGTGAGGAGTGTACCAGTAAGAAAAAAATGAAGGAAGACACTGTGAGAAAAGAAGCACAGACAAAAAGGAAGACAATGAAATGGAAAACAATAACCTTATCTGTATAATGAACAGGCCCAACTGAGCTTTCGAGGGGTGCTTTGTTTCCTAATCCAGAACACATGCTTCTTCTTAACTCCAGTGATGTGTTTGTTTATTTGTTGTGTGTTTTTGTAAAATGAATCACCCTCAGAAAAAAACCTCATGGATTTAAATTACAGAGAGCAAAAATCTCATTGTACGTCAGCTCCTTTGGCAAGCCCCATAGGTAGCTCGAGAGGAAAAGCTACTTGGGAATTTTCCGTTGAAGGGTTTCTCTGTTGTTTGGGTTTTATTTTTAAAGGAAAACTATGCTATGTTGAACCTGAACTTTTTAATGGGAATACAGCACTGGAACTGTTCTATTTCGTATAGTTATTAAATATGAATTGAACTTGGGCTCCCACATCCCATAGAAATGCTCTGACCACTGGGGCTCAAAATTATCTCTTTATTTACATAGAGGGATTTGCTAAATTTTTAGTCACAACAGCACAGCAGGAGAACCCTAAAGCAACCACTGCTCTGGTATCAATACCCTCAACGTTAGACCTGGGGATAAGTCCTGCTTCTGAGTATGACTTACAAAATCTCTCACATTCAGATAACCTCACTATATCTCATTCATGATAGCACCTCCACATAAACTGAAATCCTATTTAGCTAATCATGATGTGGATTGATTACCTACTTTAGGTTTCTTTCATTAGTCTCTTATTTTCTGTGGGCTCTTATGGCCATAAGGGCTTCTTATGGGAATAAGAATTAAAACCATGAAATCAAATGACATGAGCCTAAGTGGTGAGTAGTGACAGCCTGGTGGATAAAAAAAATCACTTTGGGCACTTCCTAATGAATGGAGATTAATAAATATGAAGTACCTGCACGTAAGGGCATCAAGACATACCTCCTATTTCTAGATATCTGTCATAAACAGAAAACATATCTGGAGAAAATCTTCACAATCCATTTTTCCTCTTAGATGTCACATGTATAAATAGGTACAAAGACATCCTTCCATCCAGTGTTCTTGCCCTGATGATGTGAAACAAGCAACAAGGTATAATCGCCGTTTCACTGTTCTGAAACCCTACTGAATAGAAGAGTTTGTCTGCTCCCTCTACAAATACTAACTGCTAGATAACAATGGTAATCTTAAGACTGAAATTAAAATAAGTAAAATATTTTCCCTCACATTCTGGGTGGAAAAAGGTTAGGTATATATTCAGTTTGGAGTATGAAAGGTTATGAATTAGATCATCAATGCTGGTCTCTTGGCAATGGTGGCTCCTACTGAAAGTCCTTGAGGACAGTAAACTTTGGTCCTTTATGACCCAGTGGCCAGACGTGTTTTCAAGGGAGTGACATGGAACCATTTCCTTGTTACATTAGTGTGTGGATGTCCTGTTACAAGATGGGACATATTCTGGTCACAGAATCTAACCAGAGCATTACTGTTACATTGTCAGTCTGCATTTTGGTAGTATGGCAGACACATTCTCTGTCATTTGATAGAGAAAGGGTAGCAGAGAACAGGCTGAAAACCACTTGAGTCAGGGGCTGGGCTCATGGTCTTCTCCCTGATGGTGCATGTTCTCAGGTGAAGAGGCAGCAGGAAGTGGGCAACAGGGCACAGGAAGTATCCAAGAAATTTCATTTAACAGTTAAAACCTCTACGTGAATGAAGGCCTGAGCCTGTTTTGCTTCAAACAATGTTCCATTCAACATATGACTCAACTTTTGGAGCCTAATCCAAAGCCCAATAAAGACAATGAGAGTTTTTTCCATTGACTTGAGCAGCCTTTGGATGAGGGCCTTGATCCTGAAAGCCTGATTCACATGAGAAAGGCTACACAAAAATATCAAATCCAGAAATCCTTGTTTGTACACAATCCTTTCATAGGTAAGGATTCCAAATTAAACCATTGAAGCCAATTTAGTCTGATGTTCTGCTCACTATCCTGAACTTCATGCTACGTTTGATGATCACAGGGATTTGTAAGGTTAAATCCTTGGTCCTATGCTTCCACAGAAGTGTTCATGTTTGCAGAGCTGATAAATTGTTTTTCCTCCCTCTTGACTTAATTTTATCTAGGATTGTTATCAGAATGTAATTCATGAAGCATTCAGTGTAGACTTCAGTATATCTTACACAGTTCATGTTAAAGCCTAAGGTCCAGTTATACTTAAAAGTGTTGTCTTCATTACAAAAAGCTAATGTGTTCCAACTGTAACAGAGGTAAACCAACTACGATTTACTTTCAGTAGCTAATGCTTCCACATGCCAGTTTTGGGAGGCTTTATGGTTTTTTAGTAAAAAAAGGTATAACCTTTTTAATGAAAAGTCATTAAAAAAAGGTATAACGTTTTTTGCCCACTGTGGAAGTCACATCTTATTAAGATTGAATAAGATGTCATTAAAACCCCAGTACTCACAGAACAGTGAGGGTTGGAAAGGACCTTAAGCTCATTCAGTTCCAACCCCCCTTCCATGGGCAGGGACATGTTCCATCACCCAACACCCCCAAGTCCTTCTCCGCAGGGCTGATCTCATTCTCTTCTCTGCCCAACCTGTAGCTCTGCCTGGGATTGCTCTGACCCAGGTGCAGGACCTTGCATTTGGCATAGTTAGACATCGTCAGGTTGGCATCAGCCCACCTCAGAAGCGTGTCCAGGTGCCTCTGGATGGCATTCCTTCCCTCCAGTGCATCGACCAAACCTCCCTGCTTGGTGCCATCGGCAAACTTGCTGAGGGCACCCTCAATCCCACTGTCCATGTCACTGACAAAGATGTTGAACAAGACCGGTCCCAGCACCAATCCCTGAGGGGCACCACTCGTTAGTGTCCTCCAGCTGGACATTGAGCTATTGACCACAACTCTTTGCCTGCGGCCGTCCAGCCAGCTCTTTACCCACCGAGTGGTCCACCTATCAAATTGATGTCTCTCCAACTTAGAGACAAGGATGTTGTGTGGGACAGTGTCGAACGCTTTGCGCAAGTCCGCGTAGATGATATCAACTGCTCTACCCCGTCCATCAGTTCCGTAGACCCATCATAGAAGGCCACCAGATTGGTCAGGACGGATTTCCCCTTAGTGAAGCCATGCTGGCTGTCCCCAAGCACCTTGTTGTTTTTCGTGTGCCTTAGCGTGCCTTCCA
>JAOEHY010031586.1:49770-62111 GCA_025447955.1 Psilopsiagon aurifrons | reverse complement strand
TTGGTCAGGCAGGATTTCCCCTTAGTGAAGCCATGCTGGCTGTCACCAAGCACCTTGTTGTTTTTCATGTGCCTTATGGGCAACTACTATGGAAACTGCAGGGAACCAGAGGCTGGGCAGCCTCACCTGCAGCCCTGGGAAAAGGTAATGGAGCAACTACTTGTGGAAACAATAGTTTTCCAAACATACAAAGTACAAGCAGGTGCTTGGCAGTGTTTGGTGTGGATTTACAAAGGGGAAATCATGTTCAATCAAGCTGGTAGCCTTCTGTGAAGAGATGAACGGCTTGGTGGACAAGGGGACAGCAGTTGCTGTTGTTTATTTTGACCTCAGTATGGCTTTCAACACTGTCTATCATAGCATCCTCAAATTAGATCTGTCCTGTACATTCGGTTTCGTAACTATATTGTGATGATCAGGTTTCCACTGAGGTACTCAAATGCAAAAGATGAGAGGTCAGGTATAATAAATGTCCAAAGGATTCATAACTGTATTTAAAAAGCAAAGCATGTGGTGAAAGAGAGTCCTGGTAGGACTGCCCAAACATCATGCAGGAGCATATACACATAGTGCTGGAAATCAGGAAAACTGCTGCTGCAACTAGAGAAACTTCAGTCTTTGACATGGTGCCACCTTTCCTGGTTTCAGCAGGTAACTGAAAGAATTTCAAAAATTCCTCCAATTCCAAAGAATGATGAAACCTGAATTAAATGAGCATTGTAACAAATGAAGATTTTTATCAAGGTATCCCTGCAGGACTAATTAACTACCAGTGCTCAAGTCCTGGAAACTCAGAACTACATTTGGTACTGACTAATGTCATGAAAAAGTAGAAGCAGGACAAGTGCCTTCTCCAGTATGTCCAAACACAGCCACTGTATTGATGTGGTTCCTACACAGTCTCCTCAGAATAGCCTCTGCTGCAGCTCTTAACTGCCTTCTAAGGTGGTATCAGGGAAAGAAAACGGTTTCAACTCTAGATGGGACAACTAACCTTTCCTGCATCTAGGAAGCAGGAATCACTAGGCAGTACCTAGTCATTGCTCCAAGAATGTGAAAAGATGAGGAAAATGCATAGTTAATAGCATGAAGTCTCGGTCAGAGTTCCAATTTGTCCAGCATGACCTCTATACAGCACTTGATGAAGCTGGCTTGGATGTAGATAGAAAATGCTTTACAGAGTCTGTCAAGAGTCAGATACAGTCTTTTTACATTCTCTTTTCAAAATGAGCCTCCTGAATACTCTAGATATGTCTGACGAAGCAACAAAGATGGAGCTCCTCAAGACATAAATGACCCCAAAAACCCCCAAAGTGAGCATTTACAAAGCATGTCAGGAACAAAATCTACTGGCCTACCAGATGATTATAAGTGTATGGCAGAAATTATACACACATATAAAAAAAAAAAAAAAAAAAAAAAAAAGGCTCATTTAAGGTTTTAAGCTATTTTAAAACTAAATACAAAAAGAAAATTACTAGTTAACAATCCTAAATTGCTTGTTAAATAGGATTTGCAAGTTTAAGTCAGGAACAGGAACTGTAGGGTGGTTTGGGGCAACTTCACCTTCCAGACGTTTCCTATGAGGACATACAGGAAAAAAGAGCCCATATAAACAGAGACTGTTGCCTATCCACAGACATCCTCAATAATCTAAACATTAGAAACACTTAAAGAAGCTAAGGATGGAACCATATTTGATGTCATGGAGCTCCACAGAGACTGAAACATGCTCCATGACACAATGGTGTGAGTACTCCAGTTGAGAACTGGACAACAAAAACTCTATGCAAAAGCAAATTCCCCAAAGGGACCACCTTAAGATTTCAGCAGTCAATGGTCAATTGGCCAATTACCTGAAAATGGAGTCTAGGGCATCTTTAATACCATTTGTAGCCTGCCTCTTAACCAAGGACACTTGCACTACTTTTAAAAACGGAACAAAGTTAGAGGCTTATCAAAGCACGCAATTTAATTTTTCAGGACTATGAACTCATGAAAAGAAATTACAGTTTCAGAAGTTACTTTTATGCATTAGTCTGTCGTTAAGCACTCCATGTGCAGCCCACCCATTTCAGTATATGGTTTTTAAATTAACAGCAGTATGACTTCATTACTAATGAAGCCAAGTTGTTGAGTTGTCATTATATAATACCATAGGATATGAATTTGTTTGTTAATTGTAAAGAATATGGAAATAAAAAGACCAGGAGAACAAACAGATGTATTTAACCTTTCAACATGACCCGCTAGGAATCCAATCCAAATACTGACTTTTAGCCACATATCGGATTAAAGCAGTGGAGTTTTGCCACTCATTCAATCCACATAATTCCCCTAAAATGATACTGCTCAACAGGAATACATTTCTATTCTAATGATGGAAAAACCTTAATTACAAATGCAACTAAAGCATGCTACCTCCATAAATCCATTAAAGCAAGAGAGGCATGCTGATTATTTTTTAAATCCTTAATTTGTCATTTAGACCTACTGTTATCTCATTTGAAAAGAATTAAAAAATACATTTGCACAAAACTAGATTTCTAAAACATTAACCATATTTATAAATGTCTCACTTATTTCCCTACAATTTGACAGGATTGATTTCACGCTACATACTTTAACTCAATCAATCTTTGACTTTGGAAATTTTCATTGACATTCTTCATCCCACTAATTCTGTTAAAGAAAGAACATCACAACCTAAAGGTTTTGTTTAATCTAAAAACATAGCTAACAAGCTTCCCTACTTCATATTACAGGAGTTTGAATCATTAATAAAAACCCTCAGCTTTCACTCATATGCCAAGGAAGCCTTCTTTCAAAGCTCTCTCTTGCTCTTACTTTTCAGTTAATAGAAGGCACCAGCAGTAATTTACATTATTGTCATACCAATCATTCAACATCCTCATTAGAATTATATCTGAAATGAGACCTGCAGGGCCCTGACAGAAGTTTTAGTGCCAGCATAATCCAACTACAAGCACTGGTCAACAGTGGCTTGATTTCACCCACTGCCATTAGAGATACCAATGCTGTGAAGCTGCTTTTTAATGCCTTTAGATTACTCCAGGTGCCAAAACTAAACAAACCAACCGACTCACAAAACAGAAGGAAAGATAGGGATACAAGAACAGAAATCCCTCTAGGAATTTTCTGGTATTCCAAGACCTGTTAAGAAACAAAAAAAAGCCCCACCACAAGATAAAATCCTCCCAAACCACCAAAATTACAGAATCACAGACTGGTTGAGGTTTGAAGGGACCTCGGGAGGTCATGTGGCGCAACCCCCTGGTCAAGCACCAAGAAATGACTGCCCAGTATTGTATCCAGACACCTTTAGGTATCTCCAAAGGTAGAGACTCCAGAAGCTCTCTGGGTAACCTCTGCCAGGGCTCAGTCATCCTCATAGTAGAACAGCATTTCCTGACGTTCAGACAAAGCCTCCTGTGTTTCAATAAACAAACCAAAAAATGTATAAGTCTTGCCATTAAAATGACACAAACACTGTGAGAAAACCCCATACACATTCCCTTTAGAGGACAGAAGACTATCAAGTGTCCATAAAAACGTCAAGAATGCTGAAATTTTTACGTATTAAAAACACATTTAATTTGCTGTGTAAAAAGACACCTGCCCACCAACCTCCAGGATGCCAAAGAGGTACTGCTACTTTCTCACGTAGATATTGCTCATTTTAGAGCATCCCAATGAGCTACAAAACAGGAGTTCTGAAAAGATTTTCCCAGGAAATATACATGCAATATTACTGGTAAGAGACATCTGTTCTCTTCTGCAAGTCATGTTCTTTTCTGAGGCAGTGTATCCTGAAGTCCTTTATGTTTATTTATTAACCTAGACATTTATTTTGACCATATGTACACATAAGCATTTATAGGAGATTATACACTTCAATATTCAAAGTCAAGAACCAACTACAATCTAACTGAGATCAAAAAAGCATTACCTAAAATCTAGAATGTATTTTATTACATCTTTCTCCAGCTTATGATCTTATCATACTATCAGCCACAATCTCAGGGAAAAAAGGGAAGGAGGAAGGCTGAAGTGAACTTTGACAGTTCATCTACTGGCCCATCACTGTATGGTTATTCATATCAATTGCATTTAGATACAGTCTACAATGGGTCAGATGTCCCATCCACCTAACTACTATGATTTTTCCGTTTCAGTTCCCCGTTTTCATTAGCAGTTGCTCTGCTACAATCCATCACATAAAAAAACTGTCACAAAGCTGAAATATGGCAAATTCAAAGTATTTGAATATTTATTTGATTAAAGTATAGAAGATTAGCCTTATTTGGTTAAAGTACAGAAGATTATCCAGTAGAAGAGAAAGGTAATTAACATCTAATTTCAAAGCTTTTCAAATGAGCCTCATCCCAACCACACTGTAAGAGTTCTACACTAAAGAAGTTTCTCATTTTCATTCAAAAAGGCACACCTGGCAGACCAACAGTAACTGCACGAAAGAGAAAACAGAAGACAAAGAGGCATTCAGATCTAGTAAAAAACGTGTTCCCCATGTTCCCCACTCTCTTCCATATGTGCTTGCAGTCATATCATCAAGTAAGTAATGTCTGATTAAATAAGGTACACTCACCCTAACAGAGAGGGGTAATTTAACAGGTTAGATAGAGGAGAAGAGATTTAAACTGACTGGGAGTTGAGCATTACAAAGCCAGTAGCATACAGACTTCTAAATGACTTTTGAAAAGGGCTTGCTGACACTGCTGGTGGTTGAATTTTTAAACTTAAAACCAAAATCATCATGAAGGTAATTTTTCCACAACAGCAGAACAAAATCTCCAGTCTAAGCTGGTCATTTACAATGGGCCCACCTGACACCAGGTTACAGAGTTAAGCCCCCAGCACTGACACAGTACACATGCAGTTGGGTCTTGTGCAAAAGACATTGTCTACTTCAGGAGAATATCTGCTATCTCTGGTATTAAACATTTTTATTTCCACATACTGCAAACATCCTTTTCTCCTCAGGCTTTTTACTGACCTGCAAAAGACATCAAAAACAACAACAGGAATATAAAATGACCAACAAAGATTTCTATTGGATGCTTCAAGGCTCATGTCAGATTCAAGCCTACTTAAAAAAACAGATCCAGGAGAAATATTAAAAAAAGTTAACATCCTTATCAAAGGATGACATTTCATAAAACCACCTCTGATCTCAAAGGTGAGCAATATTTGAGGGGCTTGTGAGGCAGACATCTTCCATACTAATGTACCCCCCTAGAAAAACCGGGGACAGCTATACCCAAGAAGCATAAATGTCCCATGAATCCAAGTCAGCAGTTCCCAGTGAATGCTTGGAAGGAGGAGGTTACATTTTAAAATAAGCTGTCCCTCACCCCCTTCTGCCAAAATAACAGATGTATCTTGGAGCAGAAGCAGCTTCAGAAAAATGCTCCAATTGCTGCTCCTGCTGTGGCGATGGGAATTTATGATGGGCTATGGGAAGCACCCCACTGGCCTCAACTCTGAAACACCAATGAGGGCTGCATCATAAAGGACTTGCACACTGTGAGGGACTGCCAAGCATACCATAAAACAAGAACACCAAATTACAATCTTAATCTTGCTCCCAAGCCCTGTATTTTCAGCCCTCAGAGTAGATTCTTCCCCCCACAGAAAGCATTACATGTCAAAAGGTTCACAGACTTGGCTCACTGATTGATTCCTAGTCTAACTGATTTGTAAAGCTAATTAAGACATGGCCAAACTGTGTCCATATCTTACTTAACATTAGTGTTCAAGCAAGTTTCACACAATCTGATTAAAATTGACTAAAAGTGTCTTACTTCAGTAATCACTTAGACAGAATGAATTTTACATTAGCAGGATCAAGCACACGTCAGGCCTCAGTGGAAATGAAAAGGGCTTATAGTAATAGGATTTATAAATCCACCACATTAGGTTAATGGCTAAATGATTTACATATAACTTTTCCCCTCCTCCTCACCCTTCAACTCACACACAAAAAAAAAATCCTATATTTGGCACTTTTAACTATGAGTGTCAAGGCAAAAACAGACGTTCTTTTTAATTAGCTGAAAATTAAAAGCCACAAGTGATCCTTCATTAACTCCTTCATGGCAGAAACAATCAATTAGATTTTTATAAAGCCAGAATGCTTGAAGACCCTAATGACCTATTTCAAACAAACACAACGAGCTATCTACATGCGCATAATGAAGCCTGAATGGCTTGAACCAATAAATATGCAACTGATAAAAGTGAGATCCTTATTCCTTAGAAAATTGGCAGTAATGGAGTTCTTCATATGACTATTTTCAATTGCAGAGAAGACTAAAAGCTCTTGCTCTTTTTCAGCCAGCAATTCAATCCAACAGTTAGTAGCAGTTACTAATGATGCTGGAATATAGATGGCTTAAAGCCAACCATCCCTCTTTGCAAGTGCTGGAATGTCCTACACCATGTGGTAAACCAGGTGCTCTGTTTTGTTCTTTTGGCAGCTGATGCTTTCATTTTCTATAAATTTGAAAACAAAGTCATTCAGCTGAGCCCCTGCAGCAGCACTCACTTGCATCTGCTCCATTCACTAGCTACATGCATGGAAGAAGTCCATCTGCAAGTCCTACCTGTCCCCCACCTCTCCAAAAGCTAACACCAGGTCAGGTGGGAAGAGTGGAAGTTCAAGTTAAACGCATGCCACCCTATATTCAGCAAAATTAATTAAGAATTGTCAGATAACAAGGCCAACATTTCTCAATGATACAGTGCTTTGCATTTTCTGGTCACTGTACAGACATTAACAAATGAAAGCAACACCACCAGGACTAAGATTACCTGCCAACACCATACGCTTAAAAATAACTTACCAAGCATCTACCCACTGTCACTAGACACAATTACATTACCACCACCTCACTTTCTTTTCATGGCATTATGAGGCCAGCCACACACTCGAGCAGCATCTCTCCCCTTCCTTTATAGCCCAGCTCAGAGCACAAGAACCCTATGCATCCACAGACATCAGAAAATTAGGGTTTACAGACATGAGTCTGCTTGTCTTGGGAAATTAATGCAACTTATTTATACTGCAGACAAAGGCTACGCTAGATGTAAGCGCCTCAGAAGGAAGCTGCTTGTTTTCCAGCCTGGGCCCAGGGGCCCAACAGCAGCAGCAGCACTGGAGCCTGCCCCCAGTCCTCCACTCTCCCCCAGTCCTTCCCTCTCCCCTGGCCGCTGCTGAGGTGTCGGGTTCACATTCTTTCCCCACAAACACTTGTCCCATGTCACACAAAAGAGTGACCAACAAACCTGATACATAGCTGTTAAATTCAGACAGCAAGGCACCACACAACGACCTTTAGAAGAACGATATTAACAGGTGGCTGGTGTCTAATACAAATAATTATATTACACTTAAGTAGCGTGGACCAAAGTGGAAACACATTGTCTTGTCAGCAGCAACTGAATAAGCCAAAGTAGTGTTACCAGAATACCTTTTTAACACTCCTTTTTTACCTCCCCAACTACAGAGAACACTTCCTGTTGCAGAGCTCAGCCGATGAGCTCCCAACCCTATAACAAGGTTGGAAACCCTATCACAAACTACTTGGAAACTTTTAGCAGGTTATCTGACATTTCCATCTCTAAGCAGAAAGCCCTGACACCCTTTGGAGATCATGTAGGAATCCTTCACAATTAAATCAAGCGCTGCTCACTAATTTACCTATCTCTCCTCTTGGAAGCAGTCCACTGAAAATACATCCCTACTTCAACGAAAGAGAAAGAAGCTAGTAACACAGGCGCTCCTCAGCAAGTTCTGAAAACCCCAGAAGAGAAACTATGCTACAAGTGATCAAATTAATTGCCTCTGTTCACTAATTAGCTTTTCCAACATCAATCATCTCAAGTTAGCAACAGTTTTCATCAACCTTTAACCCTGAATGAGTCACTGTTTTGACAAGGCAGGCAGCTGTGGCAAACAGCCACAACATTTTGGGACAGACAGCAATTTCCAACCACGTCTACAGCCAAATTCCACCTTGCTGAGGCGCAGAGGGGACATACTGTGCGTATCCCCCAGCCCTCGCAAGGTTTGCAAAGCCTGGGAGCATGCCATCGGCAAGGCAGGCTCTGCTGCGCAGGGCCCAGCCACAGATCAGTTTGGGGTCAGCTGCAACTGGCCGACACTTAAGCTGCTTAAAGGCTTCTCATTCTTCACTTTAGAAAGGGGAGGGCAGGTTCAAGGACACTCCAGCCTGCATAGTGTATAGGAGGGGGAAAGTTAGGAAATCACACCTCAAAACAACAGGGTGAGTGGTAACAGACAGCTCAAACATTCACACAAAAGGATGGTGGAAGTACTTAGAGAAACAACAAAAACCCACCTACAGAGAAATACACATAAGAGACACTGGTCAATGTTTCATGCTGCAAGTCACCTCAGCCTTCTGCTCCTACAGCAACAAGCCATAAGCAGCACATTCATTAGTTCATTAGAGAGCTTCTGGTGAATACTTCATTTGGGCTAGAAGAGCAGTGCTGGGAAAGCACAGAATGCTGGTGCAGGATGCTCCACTGGTACAGCTGAGCAATTGCAAACCACCATGCACAGATGGAGCATCTTGACAGACCCGGAACAACATCCTCCCCTTCCAGACTCCCAGGGGAATATTAGGTCCTCGCTCTCTGGATTGCACCTGGATTGCTCTCTGGATCACCCTGGAGTTCATCAGCAGCTTCTGGCATTCCCTCTTCACCTACCCCACACTCCAGACACCTCACTTTAATTCAAAAAGGTGTGAGTTGCATTTTACACAACAGCTTTGGGAACTTAACTCCAGGCTCCCAACTTGATCTACAAGCAACATGGCATTTAACTAGAGAGGCCAAAAAAAAAGAGCAATGGTGATGGCAAATTTGGGAAGTGACTGAAAACTCAAAATGTGGATGGTCTGGCAGTGAAGACATCTAACACTCTGGCAAAGAAGGGAAACAGAAAGAGAGCAACTGAAACAAACAGGAATTTGTAAGGAAGGCAAGTTAGCAAGAAACAAAATTCAGTTGTACAGTAATGCCTCCAATATATGTGAAAGTGCGTTAACACCTGGGCTGTGAGCGCACACTGCCGGCTCTTGTTCAGTTTCTCATCAGCGTGTCAAGTTCCCTCTGGATGGCATTCCTTCCCCTCTAGCATATTGATGGCACCACACAACTTGGTGTCGTCAGCAAACTTGCCGAGGGTGCACCCAATTTCACTGTCCAAGTCACTGACAAGGATCTTAAACACCGACCTCTGAGGAATGCCACTTGTCAGTGATCTCCACTTGGACATTGAAGCATTGATCACAACTCTTTGGAGTGTGACCATCCAGCCAATTCCTTATCTACCAAGTGGTCCATCATCAATCAGAACAACTTTGTTCTACATCTAGACTATGTGACACTTGGGGTAAAAGGGCCCTTTGTTTTCTTTTTTTTTTATGAACAGCGCTCACGCATTCAGGCCTCTCTGACACTTGAAAAAGGAGGTGCAATCCATCCAGGCAGCTCTTCAGTTTTTAGTAGCTATTTTTCAGTAAGAAGTATATAGTCACACCTTGATGCTGTACCTATGCAGGTCACAAATTAAACCCAAAGCCTGCCTGTCAGTTCAGAAGCATGTGTTACAAAGTTATCAAAACCTCAGAATTCATCCATGCAAGGAATATAATTAGCAAGTGCTTGTAAGAGATACTTTTTAAACAATCACTCAGAATTGTGATAACGAATACTAGAGCATGAAGGAAAGACATTTCTTTCACATTTATTAATAGATTTGCAACAGGTGTATTTACTACATCCCTCAGAAGACACTGAACTTTGTAGGGGTATGAACATTACCTTGAACTACAGACAAGAACAAAAGACCTGAAGAACACACCTTCAACTCATCCATTTTCTCAGTATCAGTGGAGTCTTACAGAAGCTTAAGACTGTCATAAACTTGGGAGTGTCCTTTGGGGTTCAGCAACTGGTATAATAATAGTCTGCTGCACATCAGGAAGCATCTCTTGTCAACCACTACACCCAGAAGACGCATCCTGCTATGCCACAAAGAGCTGTGACCACCTCAGTGGGACAATACAGTATTTGTCCTAGCACAGCACTTAAGCCACCAGTGTCAAAGGGTCCCCTCCTTGCAATTCAATCCTCCTTCACTAGGCCATATCTGGTACCCAAAAAACCCGGGACAACCCCAACAGCAAAAGCTCTTGAGTCTCCAATGTATGCCTCCAAAATACTCTCCAGCTTGCACAAGAAAGCTTATTTAAGCAGACTGCAGTCTGCAGTACCTTCTGGTCACAACCTTGTATTTCACATTAGAGCCTGAAAAAAAGGCAGTTTGAGGTAAGCATTAAACCAGTCAAAGCCTACACGGATTCCTAAATGTTGAGATATTTCTGTTTACTCCATCTGGAATTTTTCTATTTAGAAAATTTATTTAATCCCTTCAAAAATTCATGACGTGAGGCACTATCCAGAAACCAGAAAAAATAAAAGCATATGAAATTTCTTAACATATTCAGAGGATAAATTAATTATAGCACAGGTAATTTGATCCCTTCTAAGAGTAAGCATGGTCTGAAGCAAGAGACAAACAGATGATCAAATTGTACCTATGTAACATACACTAAACATTTCAAGACTGAACTGAGACAAGTGAAGCATCACTTTCTCCTTACACAGTGCTTTAGAGATGCAGACTGCAGCAATTTCCTTAAAACAAGCTAAAGATACCAGATCTTGTACACCTGGGAAGGAATTACAGGAAATGTCCTACAAACATCGAGTACACGAACAAAGAATCTCCTGAGCATTAAACAAAGTAAATATTGAAATGTCCAATCTAAGGGATTATTGAGCACCACTTTTTAAGTACAAATATTTTTATGTTGTACCAGACAGGTAATACACTGTTCCTGCCTGGCTGAACAAACATGACTTCTTGGAACTATGTAGAATGACCTTTACCAAAGAGACCCAATTCATTCAAATTCTGCACAACTCATGTGTCAAATAAATTACAAGACTTCAGTGTGGCAAAAAAATGCAGTGATTCCTTACTGATGTTCCCTTGTAATTTATGGGCCATAAAATTTTTCTATACAGCCTCTGCTTCAAGCCTGTAACTTCAGGTTGAATGATAACACGACTTTTAGAAGCAAGGCATATGATCCTGATTTAATACAAACGATGGGCAATCCACCACCACCTCTATGCAACTTAACAAAGAATGTAAATATGTCTCATTTAAGCTGCCAACTGCAGCAACTCTGAATCTGCACCAACATATACAAGAAACTGATCACATAAGAGGACTTATATGACAGTGAGGAGGAAGAGATGAATTACAGATCCTGATCCGAACCACACACATTAGGGACATCAGACATTTACAGAGTTTTGGTTCACAGCTCCTCTGACTGCAAACAGCCTCTGCCACAGCAGGAAACCCAAAGAACACAACTGCTTCAGGGAGCAAAACTGAAGCAGCCTGCAGTCTACCGCGTGGCAAAAAGGTCTACTAAGAAAGCCAGGTCCCAGTCACCAAGCCCAGCCTCTAAAACCACACATCATATAATCCTATTCATAAGGATACCTGGCTCCCTTCCAAATAAGATGAAGCTGGATTTTTTGTTTGGAGGTTTTTCCAGTTTTTTTTTTTTACTTCAGTGTCCATGGCAATTTGAGATAGATGTTTATTCTCCACTGAGCTCCATTCCAGGGCCCCTTATCTCTATTGCCTAAAATATAATTCATGTTTCAAAGAGAACTTCTGGGGGAAAATGTATTTTGTTGGCTCAGAGTATTGTCACAATGGCTGCTTGATTATTCCCTTGAGGTAGCCAGACGAAGTAGGAGGCTTTATCATTATTCAAACAGATGGGCTATGAGACACATGACACCAACAATTTTAGTAGATTCAAACATGGAAACTTTGTTTCAAGGCTGAAATATCAAAATGACTCCACTGCTGAGGAACCCTCTATGCTATGAAATAGACACACTTGACAGATACCTTTAGAAGCGCCGCATCCACAGTACAATAATTTAACAAAGTATTCTTACTTTACCTTCCTTACTGAGAAGTGTAAAACAAATGAAATGGGCACTTAGGTTCCTCTGTATCTTCACAAGCTGCGCATAAATGAAGCTGCAGCACCCTATGCTTCGACATTTATAAATACTCACCTGAAGAGTACTGGTTATGAGACAGTCATGAGGATATATGATCTTTTTTTCAACACTCCTCTTTCTTTTATGCCATGGAATTACAATCTCAG
>JAOEHY010031586.1:17261-49670 GCA_025447955.1 Psilopsiagon aurifrons | reverse complement strand
TGAACCGGATCCAATCCCAGTATGAACCGGAGCCCATCCCAGTATGAACCGGATCCAATCCCAGTATGAACCGGAGCCCATCCCAGTATGAACCGGATCCAATCCCAGTATGAACCGGAGCTCATCCCAGTATGAACTGCATCCAATCCCAGTATGAACCGGAGCCCATCCCAGTATGAACCGCATCCAATCCCAGTATAAACCGGATTCATTCCCAGTATAAACCGGATCCAATCCCAGTGCGATCCCGACCCCGCGGTCCGCCGCTGCCTTCAACCGCCTTCACCGCCATTGGTCGAGAGCTGTGTCCGTCACCGCTCTGCGGCCTCTGATTGGCTGCTGCAGAGCCCGCCCCTGAGCTGCTCCGCTCTCATTGGTCCCCGGGGGCTGCGGTGTAGGGACGGGGCGGGGACCCTGCGATGGGGGAGCCCGATCCCAAACTGGTACCAAAGAGCCCCCAAATAGCACGAAATGGGCAAAAAATAGCTTAAAATCGACCCAAAAGAGCACGAAATAGCACCAAATAGCCCAAATAGCCCCAAAATAGCACCAAATAGCCCCAAAATAGCACCAAATAGCCCCCAAATGGCACCAAATAGCCCAAAATAGCACAAATAGCCCCAAAATGGCACAAATAGCCCCAAAATGGCACCAAATAGCCCAAAATAGCACAAAATGGGCAAAAAATAGCTTAAAATACCCCAAAATTAAATCTTACCTTCAGAACTATTCCGATAAAGTTCACCGCTGCATGTGTGTCAGTGTTTGAAGTCTGCATAATGTCTCTGCATAGTCCAGATTCTAACTTGTAAGGTGATACTACTCAAAAAGGGCAAAACTATTACAGCTACAAAGAACATCCACCGTAAAATTCCACAGGTGCTTCTAATAAAACATACTAAGCAGCCTACCATGCAAAGTAGCTATCCACACTCTTCACTTGAAACACAGTGACATCTTCAGAATTCATACATGAGACATGTTCATCCAACAAAGTACATTTCTGAATCTGTCAAACTTCCTCCCAGTCTCTACTTTAAGAACTTAAGTGACAGAAAGAGAAAATTTAGGAGATCTAGTAGTTAGGCTTTTTCATTCCTGGAAACAGGAGTTTCCTGGGATGCAATAAACACCTGACCTGCTGTGTCCAGTTCCTGAAAGATGGTCCTAAATAAAGATTTGCATGCTGTCTGTAAAGAGGGACTTAAAATAGTATTAGAACCTGGATCAAGACTCTTAAAAATACTGAGATTTAGCACCTGAACCTTATCCTGATAGCATTTTGGAGAGTGACCAATTAGAGGTGCATGTTGGCACTGCTCAGTCATACTGCTAATTCACAGTTTCACCATTGTAATTTTCCCTTTTTCCACTCATGAAAGTCATCTTTACTTGTAATTAATTTCTGATGAAAGCCCTACCATCTTAAATATAACTTCAGACTTAAATTATTAAGTATTACTTAATAATGCTTCATACTTACTAGGTAATATTAATCCAGTGAACATATTATTTCTTCTATCAGACACTGGTAGGCTGATACAAGCCACTACATAGTATGCCAGTGACATGTAACAGAGTAACAAATTTGGGGTTAAATTACAATGGAGTCTAGCAATTCCCATTTTCAAAATTTTCAATCTTAACCAAATTAAAACTTCTGTTAAAAAGTTTAATGAATGTGTATCCTAGGTATTTAGTCTATTCTAGGAAAATGAGAGATGACCTTCACTCTAATAATAAACTCTAATGGTTTATACTGCCCAGCTATGCATACAAAGGCATTCTGTGTTTGCTTTGATGGCTTGAATATGCCAGGGGTTGATGTCATTGATAGATTATGGCTATTGACATCGCTATCATTCTCACACAAAAACTTTTATTAGCATAACAGAAGATCTGAAGGCACGCTATTCCACTTTCAAAAAAATCCTCCCCATCTGCTGCTGGGTGATATTCGCAGATCACCTTTCTTTGCCTATTTGGTGGAATACAGCAGGCACTCAAACTCCAGAGGAAGAGTCTGGTCACATCTGTCCTGCAAGCAAGGATATTGTTTATGAGATAATTACTCCAGCCTTGTTAACCCGCAGCAATAATCGGGAATGAAATCACCTAATAAGGCAAGCTACCTAGTACTACAGCACATTATAACAGCAGTGACTGCATATAAACTTTGAACCCCCTTTAGTGCCTATTGATTTCAAGGGCATTAGCACCAACAGTAAACGAATACGAAGCGGTTTAACTAATTAAAGCTTACTACGTAATAGGCTTGTAGCTTCAATTATCATTTTTCATGTTAGTCATTTGAAACAGTCATGATATGTACCAGCTGGAAAACATTTAGGACAAGACCTGCCGAGTCCCACAGCAATAGGTAAATGGAGCAGGTTTCAAAACCATGTCATGCACTTTCCTAGGAAAAGTGCTAACTAAGTCTCATCAACAAGAGACAAACAGCAGATGGCAACAAATGTGCCAAGAGGCATTTCATCCTCCAGGAAGAGTTCAGCACAAGGCATCAGCAAAAAAGGAGCAGAGCTGGAAGCACAACTTCTACAGACCTTACCCAGCTGCTCTCGTCTATGGAAAAAAAATGAAGGAAAAAAACCAAAATACAAAGCCAAAATCTAGTCAAGCGATGATTTCCACCCTAATGTGAAATGGTGAATGACAAAAGACACAGAACTGCAAAAAAAACACCCCATACTCAAAAGCAGATAGCAAGTCTGTGATGTTCTTCATACAACACAAACTATTAATAGATTATTAACCCCAGAGGGAGATGCAGACAGTCAGTCACAAAATAGGCTTTTCTCAAGTTAAGATGGAAAAGGCCAGGGACAAACACTAAGTCAGTACTGATACTTGATAATTGTGATAATCTACTACCATGCATGCCTTACATGCTCTCTGAAGCAAAAAAGAGTTGCTTGGCTTATCAAGGAGGCACTCCCCTACTTTACAGACCAGCTGAGCCAAAAGCTATGCAGTACTGTATGGAATAACAGAAAGATCATTTCTGGAATAGTCAAATAAATACCACTTCATACTGCTTTACCATACATATCTCCTCCAGCAGATCTATTCCATTTTCCACTTTAAGAAAAAAAAATGAAGCCAAGACTTATGCAGGGAAGGAAATAACTGACTTTAAATAAGCTAATATAATAAACATCAGACAACAAACATTTATTCCTACAGTGAAAATTAATGAAAAGGAAACTGGGACAGCTGCACAGTCCAGAATTGGCACTGATTTTCAGAGAAGGAATAGGATCCCTGGAACTATTACTAGATGGCTCAGGAATCCCTGGCAAAAAATCAAACAGTTTCTTAAAAAAAAAAATTGCTGTAATTTAACACAGTATTTATGACAGAGCAAAGTGACAGAAGCTTACACCAGTCTGAAAACTGAGAGACACAAACAAAAGCTGCAATTTATTAATCTTCCCTTGGTCAGCAAGTCAGAAGGCCATCTTTCCGGAAAACAAGACCAACACTGAATGACTTGCTCATATATGAAAGATGAGAGAGTGTCACAATTATTTTATTTAAATATTTAAATAACTAAATCAAAGTTCAAGATCCACCACCAAAGTATCAGAAGGCAAAAGGCCTGTATTCTAAAAGACAGTGGAGGGAAAGGAGAGTTGCTTTTATTTGAATGAAGGAAAAAAATCGTATTAGTTATTAAAGTAAGTCAAGGTGAAGACGGACTCTTCCACAGAAGCCTTATAAAAGCAATAAAAATCATTGCGAATACCATTAGATCCCCTATAAAGTACAGGTATCTCCTAGGCACAGAAGGAACCAGTTTTATTAAATTACTTGGAAGGAAGTGAAAGGAAAGCATCCGTCCCTCTCTCCATCAGGCATCCATTGCAAATATTCAAAAATGAGCTGTAAGCTGGTCTGAGAGAAATGCAGAAGTTGTTTCTTACTGAAAAAAGATATCAAGGAACATTGGTCCAACTTACCAAATAGCATGAAAATTGGGAGGAAAATTTCATGTGCGCCAGCTTTTCCCCAAATCTTTTGCACCACTGGGAAGTTTCCCACTGTAGGAGTATCACAGCTAATTCAATTTACATATATATATATGTCAGCATAATACACTTTTCAAAAGCGGCAGCTTTTATAATCTTCTACCCTTGATTCAGCAAGACATTTTTATCCCAGGATGAAGTGTTTCAGTTCCCTAAATTCAGCCCAATCTTGTTACAACTCAGAAGTATTGTTCTGTGATTTACATAAAAGCATTTCTACTGAACTAAGCAGCAACTGACAGATAGGGCAAATGGGATCCAGATAACATTTAAATAGCTGTACTAATTACACCACACACACGGAGGTAGGAACATGATCCCCTGCTCAAATCCTCAGAGTAACCATCCAGAACATTAAAGAGAAGTGGCGAGGGGGGGCAGGGAATGGTGTGAGCCATAAGACAGTGTGCAAAGGAATTTAAAGAAAACCCAAAACATTCTGCACAAATGAGATAATCTCAACTAATCAGACACCTCAGCATCTCCTCACAGGCTGTTAGAGGAGAGCAGTAGTCAGTAACTTCACAGATTCCCTCCAACCCTTTCACCAGGAAGGAATGTCAGTTTCTAAATCATTACTGCTCTGTCATTCTGGAGCCCGGCCAAGAATGTGGAACTTCAGTACACCTGTCAATTAACACATTCCTAGTAGAGGCAGGCTCATCTTGTGTCTTCAAATCTATTAAAAATTAGTGATCACAAAAAGTAATCAGAACAAAATACAAAAATGAAACTTAAAATTAGAAGTGACTTCTTGAAGGACAACAGCCTTCAAAAAAAAAAAATCCATAACAACATGAAGAGTTGTGTCTCTGCTGAAGTAACTATACACATACTTTGGAAGATGAACTACGTGATGTAATAGACCTTTTTCCATCTCTAGCATCTGTGGTATACAGCAGTACATGTCAAAATGACTGGCCACCTGATGGACAATTGTGTATAAGAGTCAGATCTAAAGCTTTTCTCTAATCAAAGCTTTCTGCAGGGGTTCTCAGTCTAAGTACAGGCTTCTCATTGATTTTTCTTTAGCTCCAGGATGACTACTTTTAACTCTAAGTTGAAAAAGATGAAGTTATGTATTGAACCAAAAATCCCAGGTACAATACATAATAAAACATCAAGGCAGAGCAGCTACTATGATTTAAAGAAACAAATAGATTTCTGAGCAAATGCAAAAATGGTATTTGCCTAAGTTCATAGACACTGCTGATGAGTTCTGAACACCTTGGGAAGAAGAAAAGAGAGAAATTAAGGAGGTTACATGAATACCAAAACATCAGCTGTCACTGATTTATATCTGGGTTCTTCGAAAACCAAAGGGTACAGCCAAGGAAGTTCTAAATTCAACAAGTAAAATTCTAACCAGAGCAAAGCCAAGAGGAAGACTGCAATACACTGGAGCACAGGGCTGAGATGTCCCTGTGGTTTAATGGCAGTCTTCCATGTGCCAGTTCCAAATTACGGTACAATAAAGCCTTTGACAGTTTGATACCCCAGTGAAATTATAAACATCAAGGAAGAGGAATGAAGTTAACACTAAAACCACTCTTTGCACAGAAATCAGTCAGATAAAATAGAAATTAAACTATAAGTGAGCCAACTGTGGCATTGCCTCATAGAATGAAGTTGCACACAGAACAATTCAGAGTACCAAACTGAAGGGCAACACAGCCCATGAGTAGAGTGATTTCTTTATTACAGTTATGGTTAATGGCCATAAACTAAAATACAGGAAGTTTCACCTGAACTTCTTTACACTGAAGGTGGCAGAGCACTGGAACAGGCTGGCCAGGGATGTTGTGGAGTCTCTCTCTCTAGAGACATTCAAAACCCACCTGCACATGCTCCTCTGTAACCTGCTGTAGGGCAGCCCTGCAAAGGCAGGGAGCTTGACTAGGTGGTCCCAAGAGGTCCCTTCCAACCCTAACAGCTCTGTGGTTCTGTTATCCTTCTCCCTGGCAACCGTTCTGGACATCCACTTTCCTTGGATAAAAAAAAGTAGTTGTTCCTTGGGATCTTCTATATCTCTATCACAGAAACTGTTTAGTCAGGAAACATGATACTGAACTTCATCTTAGCAGATAAACTTTATCAAAGCATATTATTACACAGTCCTGCTTTTCTGATAACTTCAGATGATTTAGACTCGCCAATTTCTGGTCTGTTTCATGAACAAGGCAAGTAATTAGAAAGAAAGCATTAGCTTAACAAGGCATGATCAATCCAAGATGAATCAGCCAAGCAACTGCTTCGCTATGGCTGGCTGTTCCTATCTCAGCAGGAACCAGGAATCACCATTCATAAAGGCTATGTGCCACAAGAGTGCCTTTTCCTTTTTTTTTTTTTTTTTTTTTCTTTTCTTTTTTCCTTAAACCAGGGCTTGCCAACCATCATTATCCAAATTTTGAAAGTTTCTCCAGTCTCATGCAACCACCAAGATGAACACAAGCTCACACAGAAACAACTGCTAGGGACTAATCCTTACATTAAGGTTCAAATGACATTCCAACACTCCCTGTTTCTGATGAACTCTGCTTGATAAGCACTGTGTTTCAGTGACACAGGTCAGAACCACTTCTCATTCCCAACAATCTAAAAATCTACTCCTTGCTCTTTTTAAAGTCTGTCAGAACATATGAAAATATAAAATACTAAACATGAAAGGTAAAGCTAACAAGATTTGCAGTTTTATTAATTTTATTTTTTTCTTTTTTACGAATCCAGGTAAAATAGGATTTTATGGAGCAATTGTTTCTAGTAGTTCAAATCAGCAAATGCACAGAGTATCAAACTGCATGGCAGATATCAACATATATAATTTAATCCTACTCTCTGAAACCTTACCCAGTGAGTTAGCTTCAGGCTATGCCTTTTATCAAAACACAGTGCTACCACCACCAATATCTCCTGCATTACAGTATGTATAAACACTGGAAGGAAAGTAAAAAAGAAGAGCAAGCGTAAGTTAAGCTTTCATGTGCCTTTCAATTGCCTACGACACTCTAAAATTTGGAGAGATTTATTTCATAATCCTTTGACACTGACCTCTTTTACTATGAAGGAAGTCCAAACAAATCAGCTTATACTATATACCCGAGTTACATATTTCCTTGCTTCTAGCACTGCTTGTTTATATTAAGAGATCTGCATTAGGCATGCCCCAGCTCATTAAACTACATCTACTTCTCAAGAATTCTTTGTCCCAAGCAGAATTCTTGATGTTGTCAACCAAGATCTCCTATATATCCTTACAAGGCATTGTACCTGCAGCAGTAGAGGCAGTACACCTTCCATAGATAAATAGAGGTCTTGCACAAACTGTTTCATCTGTCTCGTAAGTATATTTTGACGCTAAAAATAGCATAAGCTGTCCATGCATCTTTGCTAAATTAAGCTAATGAATCTTGGCACAGGCCCAATGAAAGGACATACCCGCAAGGGACCACATGAACTGATCCATACAGCAAAACCTGCATTTGAAGTACTCACAGCAAAGACCTTTTTCTTTTGAAACCAAACAGCCCCGCAAGACAAGTATCACTGCTGAAAATGTCTTCATCCTTCTAGTTTTCTGCATTTTGAATGATAAGTTGCTACTCTTGCATCTGTTGGCTCTAGCAGACTTGGGTGATAAATCTGAGTGTGAATTAAAGGAACTTCTAAACTGATGCTTGTAATTTTGATTATGGCATCATCTCTGGACATCATCTAACTCAACCTCCTGCCCAAAACAGGGCTTGCCCTGCCTGGCTCAAGACTGAATCACTGGGAAGAGGCTGGCTTCTTCCTGATAGCCCCCACCAGGTTGTTGAAGACCACAGTTAATTCCATCTTTAAGCCTTTTTTCCCCAGACTCAAGAAACCCAGCTCTCAGCCTCTTGCTATATGCCAGAGTAGGATCATCATCACCCTTAAATCATTACCTGAAAATAACAGATCTGGTAGGCCCAAGTGAATATTCATCCAAGATAAGGAATACATCATGTAATTGCGGATGGAGAAAAAACTTCTAACACAGTCTTCTGTGCAATGGTGAGCTTTTGCACAGTGAGCAACACTCCCAGGAAGTACATGGGACTTCTTGATTGTGAGATCAAGGTGTCACATCTTTGAAGGGCAGTATGAATATTTATGTCCTCCTCTATCTTGCTTTTATGAGGCACCCCTATGCCAGTATCTAAAGAAGAGAACCATGGCAGGATCTCTGTCTGATGAATCCTATAATCCCTACAGTAATCTAGACAGGTTTAAAGGATTTCTTCAGCTATTCTGAAGCCAAAGTATGGCAAACTTTGGGAGTTGCAGGAATAAGGTGCATTCCCCAATGTTTCACTGCACACCTGCAAATTTTTCCTGTTAACACTGGACGTGGAGAGACATTTCTACCTCTCCTAATCCTGAGGTATCAGCCCTCTACCTAACACATATAACTTCTGCAAAGAAATGTACTGCTATATTTCCGATACGGAGAAAGAGCTA
This sequence comes from Psilopsiagon aurifrons, assembly GCA_025447955.1. Classification (NCBI taxonomy): domain Eukaryota; kingdom Metazoa; phylum Chordata; class Aves; order Psittaciformes; family Psittacidae; genus Psilopsiagon; species Psilopsiagon aurifrons. The sequence goes on along the minus strand of JAOEHY010031586.1, from coordinate 41,136 downwards.
GAGACCTTTCTCTTTAAAGTCTCCCAGTACACTGTTCAGTTTTACCACTATTCTGGGTTTGGAATATCTTGCTCTTACCTAGTCAGCTAGCTTAATATAAGGCTCAAGCAAAATCTCTGTCTTTTAGCAAGACAGGAATGAACTACAAGAAAAAAAAAAAACAGAAGTAGAGAAGAAAGAAAACAACCACCAAACAAAACCCCTCGTGTTTGTTCTATTAACACCAACCCTGTAGTTTCACAGTTGGGTGTGAGCTGGAAAAAGGCTGGTCATGCCTGACCCCCTACATCTCACTCTAGGTCTACCCTACTTTCCAGCCTCCTCCTCTCTGCCAGCTCCAAGAACATGCAGTGAGTCACTGATCCAACAGAAATCAGTTGGGGTTTCCTCTACAGCTAGTTTTCAGCTCAGTTCTCCAGGCCAATCCAACTCAACATAGGGCCATGCAATTCCTGTAACTCTTCCACGGAAACCAGTAATCAGGAAGCGAGATGCACCACACCTCTCGTGATAGCACAATCTTAAAATAAGCAGTCACAAAAAAGAAGGTCTGAAGGTCTCTCTATTCACCTGACTTGCTGTACAATCAACCTGAAGCTGATCAATCTTCCTAATATCGGATGAATATTCAGTGAATAGCCGTTAAATAAAACCTTTGCCCATGGTGAAAAAAACCCAAACATACCCAAAATAAAATAAAGTTGTTTTTTTTCCCCTCCAGATTAATTTCCTCCTCACCCAAAATATTCTGGCCATTCTTCTTAATTGAAATGTTTCATTTCCTCTCCTTGGAGATGCAAAAGTCTGTATCAGACCAGATGTCATCTCATGCACTCGACTAACAATAATAATATTTAATTTCAACGAATGTTAAGATGTTCCATAATTTTTATACTACTTGGTACTCAGTTCACATTTTCGGTTTGTAAGCAGCCTCTCCTTTGAAATGTCTATTCTAACTCATTTTGGGTATTAGCATGCAGAATAACGTACATAGCTTTTTCACTGGCTCGCAATTGCATACATAATGATAAATTTAACAACACTGACAACTGGTTTGACCCCAACAGTTTCCATTTAGGGACACTGCAACAATTTAGCACTATCTCTCAAAAGATCTCAGTTTGCCACTTTTATATTTAAAAGCAATCACGCAACTCTTTAGCCTAGCCTTTTGCCATCGAGTTTGATGCCTCCCAAAAATGTTGTATTGATGTTGTATTCCCTGTTTAAATATAGACAGCATGCATATATAAGACTTCAGGAAGCTCCTTTCCCTCTTTTAACAATCCCTTCTCTCCTGTACTACAACATGAAAGGAAGCAGGAGTCTGGCTACTGCCCCATTCACATGACAACTCTTGTAGACTTAAGTAGATGATGACCAATTTCCCTGGATGAAGAAAGCTAACAAAAAAAAAAAAGGCAAAAAAAATAAACAGGTGCCTGGATTCCTTTACAGAAGACAACCACAGTAGGTGGCCATTAACCTGCTTACCTACCCTTGCTTAATTTTTTTTAAATAAGCTCATCTTTCTCCACTTCATCTTTCTCCTCCCTCATCCATTCTTTTCCTAGATTGCAGCAATAACATGCTTTTATTCTTTCCTTTTGACTGCCAGGGTCTTAAACTAATTATTAATTGAGAATGTATCTAAAGGATCTGAATGAGAAAGTTGGAATTAACCCAACTACCTCTTTCCTGCTTTTATTTTGCATACTCTTAACACTAGATCTACCCATTAGTACTGCTAAAAACAGCAAATGTGTTGTTTTCCTTTCAAAGGCAAGTTTTCTAGCTGTTTGGACAAAAATATGTAACAATGAAAAACAACGTGGAATAAAGCAAGTACCTGGAAAAGACCTCAGCTTTGAGTGACAGCCATTAGCAACCAAGCTGCCTACAGATAAAATTTGCTCAACAACTTCGCCGTCCTGTAGGAAAATCCTGCAGCAAAATCCTGCAGCAGAGGGCATCCTACGTTTGGGAAATCAGACAACTGACACTTCATCAAAAGATCTGTCCTTTAAAGAGGGTAGAAAGGCATGACCTTACACTGCCTGCTAGTGCAGAGCTGGCTGGTTGTACAACACCGACTCATCTTGTTTCCAGTTGCTAAATTACATTAAAGGACAGCTAAAAATATATTGAATATTTTCCTATTACTTTTCCATGCAGCAACTGCTGTAGCAACAAGAGCACTGTCCAGGCAAAAGCTTAGTAACACAGAGAGGTGGGGGGAGATCCAGGAATCCTTCTAACACATTCCAGATCAATAATGTAACATTAGGACTGCAAATGCAGATAGAATTTTAACTGCTGTAAGAAAAAGAACTGATGCACTTCTAATGATCAAAACAGGAAAACATTTACAGTTCCCAAAAAGGTCAAACAGAACTGAGCTGTAGTTTTACGTGACTCCCACCTCAAATTTTTGCCCTTTTTTTTTTTTCTTTCCAAAATACACTAAAACTTAACCAGTCTGAGATACACAACACACTACATTCTGACAACTTGACACCGATATGCCCCATCTTCCCAGCTAGAAATTACCCACAATTTGAAAAAAAACAAACAAGGAAGGCCACTTTGAAACACCTGTCAACGTTTAAAACACTGTGACAAAAAATCAAAGTTTTAATTGATTAATGATCTCAAGGTCTCTATCGCCATCTAGTGAAAACTCATCCCCATTACTACACTGTCCACATAAATTCACCTCACTCACTGGAACGACACACACTAACCACTGCAGAATCCAGCCTACATATGGCCAGAGCTGCAAGGCTTTGCTTCATTTCTACTGCATGTCACAAGGTAAATAAAGGTCTAGCACCAGCTCATCTCTCACCAAGGCTGAGTGAAGAAAACTGAACTCTTACGGATTACACTCTTGTCAGAGAACTATGATCTGGCTTTATAAATGGCACTTCCACATCATACGTGTTCACTTCCTTCTGATGGCACATGAAGTAAGTTATACACTAGTCCATCTATAAAAAAGTTTTTAACATGACAATGTGTAGTTACAAGAACTTTTAGTCACCATAAGGAACCCCATGGCAGCTCCACTACTTCTAGTACACTGACATTGCCAAACCACAGGGAATTTACAGCGCACACAGCACTCAGCATCAGACACTTGCAGTATTCAGTCTTCCTATGGGTTCAGTGAAAAGGTCTTTAGTCACACAATTAGAAGGCAGCAATTTACAGATGTCATCAAAACTCATTCTCCCTCGGCTGTGTTAAAACTTAAGAACTTGAAATACATATTTCCCATTTACAATTATTCTGCCAAGACTTGTGATTGAACTGTAATTGTATTAGTGCAAATATTCAGTTTTCAACCTACATAGTATTTTTCCCTCTTAGATATCTATAAAAAGCCTACCTGCATTTGTTCAGGTACCCTCCAGAACAATAAACAAAGTAATATATTTTTAAGAAGTATCAATTACTGATCACTAGAAAAGGCCATTTAAATTTAGATGAGTAACATTCTTCCGCAATAGGTATTTTTTAATTAACCTTTTTGCATAGAGAACCAAAATCTCCTGATACTTAACATTCACCTCTTTCATATCAGCATCTAGTGGTAAGAAGAAATCTATGACCAGAAAGACTAATATAAAATTCTATAGTAGTATTTTTCCAGACCAAATATTTCAACATAAAACCCCCAGAACACTACGATGCCTTCTCGTGTCATCTTTTATGGCAAAAACAACTGCTCAAGAAATAAGGAATAAAGCTGTATCTGTTTACTACCTACCTACCTAAAAATCCAAGTTGTCAGAAGAGAGCATACACAGTGTATTTCATCAGAATCTGTCACACTTACACAGAAGCACAAAACTACAGCTCATACTGAAAAATTACCAAATTTTCAAAAAGTCCGTTACCTCCACAGTATCCAGAGTAATGAATACAAATCTACCTCAAAGAATTGGGGGAAAAAAAGTATAGGTTTAGCCCTACAGGAGGAGCTGCACTGGACCAAAGAGGCCTATCAAGACAGTAGCGCCCCACTGAGCTCAGCTCTAGCACTGTCAGATGCAGACTTGCTCCCACAGGCTTTCATTGGCATCTCTCTGTTGTGCTCCAGCAGCCCCATTTCATTGGGGAACTTTTAGACCTGCACTGGATAAAAGACACTTTCAGGTAACATGTGCTACAGCATTAAGTTTTCCTCAGAACTCAGAGCAGCTACAAAACTGGAGATGCAAATGTGCGCAAAGGTTTGGCAGAAGCAAGCCCAGGTCCAGCACCACCAGAACTGGAGAGGCAAGAAGTCCCTTCCAACCAAAAATTAACTATGTAAGAGAAGAGAAAGTGTCATGAAATGTTCCCTATCCCATCCTGTACCACCTATTTAGGATCTTCCCATTCCACCACCTCTTTGGAACATAACACAGGAACACCAAAATTTCATGCACCATTATCTCATAACAGATAACTGAGAATAAACTGTATGTGAAACAAAAAGTACTGTGTTGTCCTCCCCAAAACAAGAGGCCAAAAGCTTGAGCATCCATACAATACCAAGTCTGTATGTGACAGCTGCTCTGTATGACTAATGGAGATCATAAAACCCCCCAAAAAGTCAAAATCATGACTTGTCAAATACTGCTAGAAAATACAGAATCATACAACCGCTAGGGCTGGAAGAGACCTTAGGATCATCTGGCTCCAACCCCCTGCCACGGGCACGGACACTTCCAACTAGACCATGTTGCCCAAGGCTCTGTCCAACCTGGCCTTAAACACTGCCTTGAACACATAAATATATGTGTTCTGCTGCTTTTCATATCAACCTTGTAGACAAATCAGAATTTTACAGCAACAACAAAAAAACACAGTACTTCCTTAAAAGAAACATCAGCTTCTGAATTCACACCAATGAACAGCACATTTACAGTTATCACACCTGAGAATTATTTCCTAGTGTGTAAAGCTAACATCCTGGTGACATATCTTGGGAGGATATTAAACATAGGGCTGTATCTAGAGACCTGTTTAGACAGATTGACTTTTAAAAACAAAGATGTGCTATCAGAAACAAAATGCCCCTATGCACATCAGTTGGGGGCTGTAAACAGACCTTCAGCACTTTCATAGTGCATAGCTGGGAAAGCTGTGCCCTCACATCACAGGAAGTGCCTCTAAACACAGACATGAACTCATCCATCTCCCTGCTCAACAAAAAGGCTGACCAGCCATCCTGTCACATCTGCTCTTTGCACCTTTGCAAATTCCTGCTTGGTATTCTCTTCTATAAAGAATTAATATGAAGCATAATGAAAAAAATGTGTTTTAAGACACCGTATAAGTGGCACATTTTGGATCTTTAATGATTTTTCCCACTAGGACCAAACTGATGTCTGCATTCAGCTGCCATGCTAACCAACAGCAAGAGTAGTTTTACCTTTAGAGTTAAGAGAAACTCTTAAAATAAATTCTGGCCTCTTGAGGCTAACACAAAGCTTCACTTTAAGGAACAGTTTCTGACAAAAAGATCCTGATATACAATTCATTGTCATCATGTGATTAATTAGCCCTGTTATAAACTTTAGGATTTCAGGAACTCAGCATATCAGTGCACAGGACAGTCAGGCCAAAGACAATCTCAGCGAAAACTGAAGCATACCACCATATCAAAGACTGACCCATCAAACAGAACTGGAGATTCATGGGAAATGTGAAAGTGGCCTTGATTTTTCTTGTCACCATCATCTGGTCCATTAAAACTAAGCAGTTCTATTAAAAACAAGGTTCTAGCTAGAGCCTCAACTTGTACTTTGAGACATTCTTTTCTTGACATCAGTTTCGTTTTTTGCAACTTCTGCAGTACAGAAAACAATTCTGAAAGGAAAAGTAGGTTCAAAACCAAGATCATCCCCCTATTTAATTAAAAAGTCGATGGCTTAAATTCACCATTTTTACATGCGTCTATAACCTGTTTGATGACTTACCTCTCTCCCTTTATGTGTCACCAAAGCAGCCAAAGGCTTGGCATAGAATCTGCTGTAGGAAAATCCCAGGCAGCCATACATACTGTTAGCAGTGAGTTTCAAAGCTTTCTGTCTGATATCATACTGAAACGAAACATAACCAGCAAAAATGATACAGGCAACAGAGAACAGATCTTAATGTTCACAATTACATTCACAGCTTTTCATATAGTCTGCAGCAATGATGGGCTACAAGTAAAGCACATTACAATCACTGCTCCCTACTAATCATCCCTATTCTGCAAGGCTGATCAGGGCACTTAAAGGGAATGGAAGGAAAATCAAAGGAGTTCTCTAAAACACACCTGTAAATAAAGGTCAGGATTTAAATCTGGCTGTTTCATTAACTGCTTAACTTGACGCCTTCTCTCCACCAGTTTCTTGATTTCTTTAGGCAAAATTCCCATTTCCAGAGACGGGTCCGGAAGCTCTGGAATTTCTTCCTCTTCTTCAACCTGTCAAATGATCACCAGTGTTTATCATTTGTTTGCTTGAAGATTAGATTAAGTGAAAAGCTTGGCGGAAAACACACAAACAAATCCACACAGGTTGTATCTATTCCTGCAGAGCACCCAAAGCACAACTTAGAACAACTATTTAACTATATAATTAGTCCCTGCTGGGGTACAGGGACTAAGCTTGTTTCTGGGAGAAACCCAAGACAGGCAGGGAGCAGTACCAGGAAGATGTATTTGTTTTTTTAATGCATGTATGTGTTCTTTATATATACTATATATGTGTATACATATAAAAAAAACAGATAAATAAAGCACACACACTCTCTACTGTGAGGCATATATAGATAGATATAAAAATTAAAGAAAAGCACACACACAAGCAATTCTTTCCATGATGAAAATAAAACCATATCCTTTTTTTTATTATCAATTAAGTATTTTTGATGTTCAAAACTGTAAGATGGAATGTATGCTCTATGGAACTGATACTTTGAATTAGATAACTAGCTAAACAGAAACCAACATTAACAACAGAATGAAAACTCCACCCAAGTGACTCTTGATTGCTGTAAAACAACCACCTAGCAGAAGGCATGTATTCTTCTTTTTTGCATAACTGAACAGAATCCTCAGTCAAAAAAATCGGAAAGAAATTTCAAACACCATGAAAGAGACAGAAACATACCAAGAAAGGGCAACAGAGATACTATGAGGCTGGAAAACTTAGTAAGGCAGTCTGCAAAGACCCACAACAAGAAATGCCACCAAAACCTGGCAAAATATCATTCCATGATAAAAATAAAAGTGAGCTGATTCAGTTTGAAGCACACCTAAGAAAGCAGGACCAATCCATCAAGAGTTTGGAGGAACTTACTGACAGAGTTCCACATACTTTTTTCCTCATTTCTGCTATAGTACTGATATATCAGTTGTTATGGGACTAAAATTATGGCCCATAACTGCATATGCACAACATACTAATTCCAGCCTGTGAGCTGATACCAGTTAAAAATAAAAGCCTCAGGTTTAACCTTTAGACCTGACCAACTCACTGCTTCAGTTTACAGTGCAGCTCCAACAACAACTGTGCCAGCACAGCTGATGCAATGAGAATAAGCAGCCGTGGATAAGCCATGGCCAACACAGCTGCTGAGAAATCAGTACATGGAACTACACCTTCAGGAGTTTTTTCAGTTATGCTTAATACAGTTTAATGCTGCATTAAACAGCTGGTCCCACAGTTGACATAGTCACAATATCACCCCCTAACACACATCCCCAAGACACACATAAGGTTTTCCTGATGCCTGATCAGGGTTGAGCTCATATTGCATTCTTTCCCCCAGGCAGAAGCATAAGACTTGTGTCAGGTATTCTGTGGCACCTTAACTTTAGAAAGCCTCTGCCAAGTTAGGACGTAATTAGTCAATGGCCTCAGAAATAGCCAGGATGACCTGCAGCTGGAAAGGGCCAACAGCCTCACTACAAATACTGTTTCATGAGGACAGCAGGATCTTATTTAGATGGGAGAGAACTTACCAAGATTCTTTAAAAGTATTACTAAAAAGAAGATGACAGACATATAACTTTCAAAAAGTCCCAGAACAAAACTTACTATGACACATCTTAAGAAAAATCGCTTCCTTTTTAATGTGCAAGAGGGGAAAAATGCCCACAACATTTAACAGTGAAAGAGAAGAGTTGCTTACAAAACTGATACACAGAAAACACACTGAAGCAAAGACAGTGTAACATAAGTCACAAGTTAAAGCACACAAACCTCTGCCTTTTTCTGTGCTTCTGATGACAGTCGCTGCACTGTGGTAAAGCAGATGTTGAACTCCTGGATAATCGATGGGTACAAGCTGTTGAAGTCGAGAAGCAAGATAAACTTGTCATAAAAACCTAAAACAGAGTTTAAAACAGAAAGTCATAATTACTCAGTCTCCCTAAGGACTTCATCGAACTCTACAATTAATATTTAAGTGATAGTAATGTACTGTACCACATCCCAGTATCTAAATCCCTTAAATTAGCTGTTGAGATGCACCAACACCCATTATAAAAAGCTGTCAGAAGTGGAACGATCCAACCCCATTAACTCACCAGAGTCGAACAGATAGCTTCTGTGTTACTATAGGACACGTGTACAGTTTTCCCCACAGAGAGGAGAAACTGAAAGAAACCTTATGTGTCCATCAGAAAATCATACACAGACACACAAACCTAATTCCCTGCACGACCTTCTCACAAAAAGTTGACGAAAAACTGTCCCAAGAATAAGTAATTCCACAATCCATGGTGGGAGTTTTCTTTCACGCAATAATCCCCTCCCCAACCCCCTGCCCCAAACCACCACACCAAACTCCCTCAAGATACACAGATTGTCCATTGCAATCTCTCTGCATTAATATAACCTACCTGTCTCTAACTTTATAGAAGAAAGAATATTGCCACATCTTACCGACTTTGGGATCCAAGACTAAGCCCCCAGCATATGCTGCTTTCTTTTTCCCTATCTTTGATTTATTCTGATCGTCAATATCTTCATCTTCATCCACCTACATTTGGCATTTAAAAAAGTCATTATCTAGTCTCTAAGATTTCTATACTGTTGGAGGAGTCATATTTGGCAAATTAAATATGAAACTGGGAGCCAGAGGGTAGAATTACTCTTAAAATACATGCAAAACATGGTGTTTCCATCATGATCCTTATTAAAGTTCTCTACATGTCAACACAGCATTCAAACCAACTCCTACAGGAACAAACTGCTACCAAGAGATTACAAGGACCCTAAGGAATTATCATCTTTCAACATTGCACTAGTGTGCATTTTTGGCCGTCTATGAAAGCCAACACTAGGGAAAAAAATCAACTCATGATTCAAGGGAATTACTATTGACCAGTTAAAATGTAGGTTTTGGAAATACAATGGCTGGGCTTTAATAAACCAAATAAACCCCTTATTTAACCCTGAAGAGTATTCTGCTATTCATTTTGTTTCAATAAGAATTTTTCTCCCACTTGTTTAATACTATTCTGAATCATTTAAAATTCCAGCACTGCTTTGATATAGCAAAACAATCAACAGAACTCATTGGTATGGAATTTGCCATTGAACTTACTTAAAAGCAAAATATAGCAAAATACAAACACATTCTCAAATTTTCATTTCTTTACTAACAAAGTTACAGATATTTCTATAGATATTATTTACACTGGAATTATCTAAGGAAATCAAATAATTTTTTTAATGCCTTTGGGTATTTTACCCGCATTCTCAAATTACCCACTGTACAAATTATACCTGAAATCCTGTTCACCAGCAAAATAACTGTAGGGTATATGTGCACCCATTAAGCAACAGACTTAACCTTCTGCATTGTTTCCCTGTGCAGACAAGTACTCAGTTTATTTCAATTTTAAACTAAAAGAGCACCTGAGCTTCCACAGATCTGTGACAAAACGGAAAAGATGTTACACTGTCCTTTTAACCATCTGTTGCTCCATTATCAACTCCACAAAAAAAAATAATTTTGAATTCAGCAATAAGCTGTACCATTAAGTTTTAGGTTATATCCAACACATTTGGGTTTTCCCTGCTCTCACAGAACAGTAATATGCAAAAAGACAGAAGAATGTTTGGGTTTTTTTTTCTTTTTAATAAAAATTCTTAGAAAGAGAAAAACTGGACCCACCAGCTTCTGCAGAGGCTTTTTAAACACTTGCTTGTCCGGCACTATGTAGTCTTTTTCATGAAATGCATGAAGCAACAAGAACTCGTTACGTTCAGATCGTCCACCCATCATTGTCCTCGACTACAGAGGGGTGGAAAAAGAATTCAAAGCAAAGCACAAAAAACACTCTCATACAGAACCAGACTAAGGAATGTCCTTCAACTATGTGTAAGCTCACCCAGCATTACCACTATTCTGTATCATCACCATGCACAAAACTCAAATATGACATGTTTAAGGAAGTTTTGCATTATTACTTAACTAGAACATCAAACTCAAAGACTCAAAGACTCATCACAGCAAAAAACTTACAGCATCATGTATTCCCAGTTAGTGTTCTGAAGTTAAAACTAGTAAATCAAACACAGTAAACATGGAACTTTTTTGTGGAACAATGGAGAGGGGCAGAAAGTAATAAAAATGTACCATAACGTTTCCAGAGATGTTTGTTATTTGAAGAGCCAGTGGCAGAACATTCAGCTCACACATGATCTGCAGAATGAACCTGGCATCTGTCCAGGTGTTTTCCAGCATAAACATTAAGTGAGGAGAATCACTGAGAAAAGAAGGGGGAAGGCACAATAAAGCAAAATCAGCCTCCGTCGTAGCTTAGACCTACATGCTGTATGAAACGCCTAGCACACTATTGTGTGGTATCTAGCACACTAGTGTTGAATTATATAGCATCTTTTAATTTTGGAAAAAAAACAAACAAAAAAAACACAATAACAAAACAAACCTTTCAAAAAAACCCAAACTGAACCAAACAAACCCAAAACCCAAAAATGTCTATATATACTATTAGTGTACATAAACCAATGCTCTCACAAATCAATTTGCTTTGCATGTAATCAGCCACCAGCCACAAGTAGTTTGAAGCATTATAAACTACTGTTCAGGTAATATCTTACTTTTAAAACACCAATATGCTAAAACGCATCTCCATAATCAAATAAGCAAGCATGACATTGCACAGTGCGAAACTAGCTCCTCTACCTTCCAGCGAAGGATTAAAACCGCAAATCAACAACATACCTGTACATATTCCGAATTTCCTCTGGTAGAATTGTTACCCTCTCTTTTTTCAAGATCTGACGGACCAGTTCAGACAAATGGTAACTTTTGCAACGAATTAGTTCTTTAGCAGAAATTTCTACATCACAGATCATTCGACCACAGGCAGCATTCCTTTCAGCAAACCCTCCTCGACCCTTGATGACATCACACAAGGAAAGAAAAACCCAAACAAAATGAAACATACAAACATTAGTGAAGAACATATATCCAAAATATAAGCTTATAGGATTCAGTGAAGTTAGCTGGTCACCAAATATTCTAATACTCAAAATTCTCTACTCAACAACACTCATACTGAAGCTTTACAGTTATGCCCTAATAATGGTATCTTTTAGTATATATGGATATTAAGCAGTAGTTACTTAACTATCATTACTAGTTAGATCTAAATTCTTAAACTGCCATGCATTATTTTTCTTTCATAATTAAGCAGTCCCAACAAGAACATGTGCTTGGATTTTGGTTCTTCTCAGAGGATTTTTTTTGTACTAATAGGACAAAAAAGTCATAGAACAAACCATGCACAGATACTCATCTCGCTATCTAGGAGGGACAGGAAAAGGCCAGAATCTGACCACGTTCAGCACTTCCAACACTCCAAGCCCCACACATTGTCCTCTGAACAAGTACATACTAACAACTACAGAATTATTAACTTAGCAGGAATGACTCACCTACCAATCCAAATTAATTTTCTCATTTTACAGCTGCAGCAGACAAAGGCTGTTACCGTAAAGACTACTGCAATTAATCTGTCATTACCGTCATCTAGTTGAGATATGTAAACTAAATTAGCCTAACTTGAAAATTAGTTTAGCTTATTACTGTAATAAAAGTCATGTAAACATTCATCACTTCTCGTCCAGGACACATGAAATTCAGCATGACCCGCAGTCAAAATACATCAGTGCCACATTTACAATTCCTCAGCAAAATTAATTGATTTTTAATCACATGTAACATAAAGGGGTTTGAAAGAATTGAGCAATCTTATTACCCCAAGCTTTGGCATATTGGACCTCCTCAGTCGACCTATCTTGGACCAGTGAGGGACTTTGCACACATTAATTCTTTGAAGCAGCACTTCCAGATCAAATCCATAAATATTATGACCCTTCCAGCAGAAAAAAAATAACAAAAAAAGGTTACAACAAATGCAAATTGAAAGACTTACTTTCCCACACTCAGTATTCCTTTGCCCTTTGTGATTTTTCCAACTAATTGACGGTATTATCTCTCTCATAGAAAGCACTTTCTAAAAGAACGTTCATCAACAGTACTCATTAGTCTTAACACTAACAATGCTGTTCAGCAGAATACCAAAATCATCTCTGTAACTGGCTTACAGCACACGATTGAGGTTTATGCTTTGATAAGAGATTAGGATTCAAAGCTTTCTAGAGAAAACTAACAAAAAAAAACCAAAACACAACAAATTATTTATATAACACACAAACTTAGCTATGAGTTTTCATCCATGAAAGCTTCAATATTGACATTAAAATGGTGCAACTTTTTCTTGTGATACTACAACAGGCATAGCTGTTAAATCAGGAGAAGATATTGCAACCATTCACATATCACAGAAGCATAGAATGGTTAGGGTTGGAATGGACCTTAAGATCATCTAGTTCCAACCACCCTGCCATGGGCAGGGACACCTTCCACTAGACGAGGTTGCTCAAGGCCCCATCCAACCTGGCCTTGAACACTGCCAAAGATCGAGCATTCACAACTTCTCTAGGCAACTTGTTCCAGTGTCTCACCAGACTGAGTGAAGAATTTCTTCCCATCACAGTACTCCAGCAATATTTGCAAAGTTTAAACAATTCTGAAGGCACAGATGACACTGGTCTGTAACCTCAACTGTAAACAAAATCCTACATGATGAACATGAGCCTACATGGACCAGTCAGTCCATGCAGACTGCATGTCAGACCTGCAGTCATGAACTGCAAGTTCAATGTATCAAGATACATCTGTGTAGTGCAATGTTGTGCTATAGAAGAGGCTCCTTGAAATCACCAACAGCATTACAGTCACAGATATAATGACATAGCTTGCTTTTCAACAGCACTAAATAAACTCGGTGCAAACTAAACTGCACTAACACAGCTCTGCTGTTTTTAGCATCAGAGGTCTCATACCCCTACCACCGGCATTTTTAATTGAAAACCACTGGCTGCAGTGTTTCGCCTGATTCCTTCTCATGACCACCAGGAAGCTGAGCTCATACAAAAAATACCAGATTCCAGCCACAGTGAGCTGAAAAACATCAGGAACCTGACCTCTCATTCCATCCTGTTCCCACCACTTAATTATTTGTATTTACCTACAGAAGAGTAACAAGTTGCATATAACCAACCTCAGATTTATAACCAACTTTAAATTGTCTCCAAAATTTCATTAAATGAACATAAGGACTGTCCATTAATTAAATACAAAAAAAAAGAAAATGAGTAATTATAACAAACCCTCAGCTGCCAACAAAGAAGAAAACATAATACTTATTACAAAACAGCTAAGGTCCTGTGGATGTGTACAGGTTATCATTTTGACTTGAAACATAAAGACAATCTAAAAGTGACACAAATTATATGAGCATCTGAACTGAAACAGACTCTTTAAGTATACCAAGAGCTCCAATTTTTCTAAAAAATCACATGGTTTTTTTTGTTATGTTTTGTCTGACTAAAGAAAAAAAAAAATTTGTTTTATATACAATGGAAACAGTGCCTATTTCAGGTACTATGGGAAATAATAGGATGTATAAAATCCTGTGAGGGAAAATTCTGTGTCATCTTTGTATTAAAATATACCTGCTGTCTAATAAGCAAATTCAGTTCATAAAGCAGTCTAAGATAAACATTAAAAACTTACAAGGGGACAAAAGGAAAACAATAAAGCTGACCAACTGACACTGTGCTTTAATTTAACTGACAAAGTCTCAGATCTACTCACCACAACAACATCTGGGTCAATTTTGTGAATCTTCGCAAGGAAAAATCCCAGCAGTGTTCTCTCTGTTGCAGCAATTTCTATTTTAGCATTCTAACAGAAGCAAGAGAGCACCTGATTTCAGTGACCCAATAAGTTTAAAATGGGAACATCTCCTTTCCCCTACTTGTTACTACGCAATAACAAAGCACCATAGAGTTCTCCCTGTCCTTCTGTAAGTCAAGGAATTTTGTTCTCACTCCCACAGACATAGAAAGCTTTACTCAGAGGCTTTTTCTCCACTTTGCTTTTGTATGCAGATGTCTACTGATACTTTAAGAATCAAGCACACCAGGAAAATGCTCCATATGCATCCTCCACTCACACGCTTAAGATCATATAGAAACAGAGGAAAACAAAACCAGGTTACTTTATTATTCCGTCAGCAATCCCAGTACCCTTTAGAACGTCTTCTGAATTTTGACAGACTTTACACTCCAAGGAAAGAAGAAACAAACTCCCCCAGTTCACTATGAGTATAGAGTCAGGTATAATGAAAACAAATGACAATTTTAGCCTCTTTGCAAAGACTTTCCAATTCTCTTGTCTAACACTCCATCTGTCTTATGACTACAAGTAGCAGCAATACTGAACCACACAGACACACACCCCCCTCTTCTACAAGCAACACAGAATGAATACCTGAATTTAGGTTTGCAGAGTGGAAAACTAATGAAATAATCATACCATTCCTTTGAATATTTCTCTTACGCAATATAACCAAAGCAACAAGAAGTTCATATTTCAAAAGGTACTGCAATCAGAAGGCTAACAAAATGAAATTACCTTCCTTTTGATAGCTTCTTTGAAGTCATATGGAAAAATGCAATCACTCGGTTTGGAAACAACTGCAAAAGAAGTTACATTTGTTCTTACATACAAATTCTTAATTATACCTTCCTCATAAGCAACCATTCACAACAACGAGAGTTAAGGAAAACTAACCTCTAATTCTAAAATGCAAGCCTTACGTGAATACTTGTCTTAAAAACTGATAAAGCATGAAACAACTTTAATAATTCATAATTATGAATTCATAATTAATAATAACTATGGCCCTCAGCTTCCAAAGAAGCTGCTCTCACAAGGATTCAGCATTCTTTCAACTAAGGTCTGAATCTCAAGGTTTAGCTGATCTTCATAAACTTGTTTATAAATAAGTATGACTTGTTTACTTGAAAAATTCTGTTCAGGAGAACTGAGAAATAACTAAGTGACAGTAAATCAACGGTCTAAATCAATGGGTGAAGCAATCCAAGAGAACTCATGATGAAGTAAAACCAATAAAAACTTTAGGAAAATGCACAGAGCGGGTGGGTTACTTCATCTCGAAGGAAGATTTTTTCAAAAAAGTCTTCAACAAAATGTCAGTAACCAGTGAAGTCTAAAACAGGGAGAAAAGCCTGCTTGAGAGGTGAAACTTTGCTATTTATTTGTTCTAAGCTATTACTGCCAGAGTCACAGAAACCAAAGCAAGCAAACCACCAAAACCCACACAAACTCCACTACCACCACAAACAACCCACAAGCAAAAACCACAACAAAAGAAAACTTCAGAAGGAATTATTCTTCTACTCCTAAACTGTTCCAAATACGTACCACAGAAGTGTGTCTGAAAAGGAGGCTGAGGTGGAGCCTTATCCAAAGGAAATTTCTGATGAATCAGAGCTGCAAGAGCTACTATCTATAGCAAGGAGATAAGAGAACACACAACTTCACGAACTTAACTACTGGGAAACCCCGTTTTTCCCTCCCCTCCATTTTTTTAATTAGTTTCCTCATACATTTTCTCTAGTTTCTACAAAAGATCTTCTTTTACAAATATAAATAGTTAAAAAGAAGAAAAATTATCAAATTATCTCAAAATAAAGCAGAACTTACTCCTAAACAATTATCTTAGAAATTTGAGAAGGAAAATAATTCCTTTAGAAAACTGCTTTTATCAAATTTTGTTCTGAATCTGAAAAGACCACACAATTTAAAGGATTCTCCATAAAGCACAGGGGAGATGTGAGAAAGGCAGGACATGCAGAGGAAGCTTTGCCTCCAGAAGGGCTGTTCCTGAGCAAGCAGTCAAGATTGGCAAGCCAAGAGGTTTGAGCATTTAGAAGGTATTAGCTTCTAAGTTACTGATGCTTCTGCTTGCTTTGCTTGGCAGGAATGTCTGGGATCCCCACACACTAGTCAGGAAAACCCAACAGAAAACAAAGCAGTCAGGCTGCCATTAAATTAGCCAGAAACAACTATCCTATCCTACTAGTGAATACTAAATCCCTTCCTTAGCTAGAGGGGCTTGGGCACCTTTATCTGCTTTTTATAGTAACTACAAATCGTAATTTGCAGTCCACAACTGCGAATGGTCACCTACGTTTCTCTTCTCCTCTGAGAAAAATTAAAATCTCACAACAGAGTAGCAGGTGCTGTAAGATCTAGACCAGTTTCTGACTCTATTTCAAAATGAATTTTATCAGCAGAAAAACCTAGTCATTTTACCTAGAACCTATGATTAGTGCTACCAGAAAAAAATAGTAATCCATTAACAGCTGTTCTGGGACAGTCTCATTTATAACTGTTATGCGCAACAGATGAAATAGAAGGCTTGGAAAAAATACACAGGCTCTGCTGTCACAGTAAATATTCTCATCAAAGAGCCCCCTGAATCCACAGTTCTCATGCTGGTGAGAGCCCAGTGAAAATTTCTTTGAAAAGCCTGCAGCACATACAAGTTTATTCAACAGTAAATATAGTTAGGTATGTTTTATCAGGTGAAGTTCTTCAGGCTTTAGAAAATTTTTAGTATATGCCAAAGAACAAAACCAAACCAAACCAAACCAAACTGAGAGCAGATTACATACCTCGTTCTGGTGAGTCTTCGGGTTCTGAGTTGTCTTCATGCTGAGGGACATGACCGCAAGAGGAGGAGGAGCAGAAATATCTTTAACCACATTCACCAAGCCAGGCTTCATGGCCACAGCTTCCACCTTACACCAGCTGACCAACTGATTTGAAGGCTCTGAGGAAAAAACATGAACCATCTTCATTCTTATGGGATCCACAAGTAAGGCTTCTCTAATGGCACCCTTCCACAAAGCATGTCCTTTTAATGTGTTGCCCTTGTGGGACAGTCCAAGATCTAGACTAATTCTGTTCAGTGTTTGGTAACTCCCTGGGCACTGACTCCCCCGTCAGAAGCCTAGTCACACCAGGGGCTCTAACCTACGCAATATGGAATACACAGCACACACTGAGTAGAGGGCTCTAACCAAGCCAAAATACAATGGCGTTAACTACCTGTAAGTAGTGCATACCCATTCATGAGGTAGAAGGGATTTCAAACTAAAAAAGCTCCACATGGCAAACTTTTCTAAGTGCCAGATAAAATAACAACAAACCACAAACTAATACGCAAACAAAAGAGCCATCTAGAAGCAGTTTGTTCTTAGAAAGATATATTTTCAGAAAAACCTGAATCTTAAGTTACCAAAAGAAAGAGTTACACCTTTCTAGGAAACTAACTTTAGCTTTATGTGGCTTTAGGGTATGCATCTGCTAGGCACTGCATGGTTCCCTCTCACTGACATTCCAACTTATAATCTCATCTGTACAATGGGCAACTTTATATGGATAGAGCTCTCAAAAAATAAAGGAAGAGTAAGTTACAGCTTGTACTAGATAATGAAAATTACAAAGGTAAATTTCAAGGTCAATTTATAAAATTACAATTTATCAGTACAATTTAGATTTCCCCTCATACCCTTGACCTATAATTATGTTTGGTTTCCTGCAACCAAGTATTCCACATGCAAAATACCATACGTGGATTTTTTATTTCCAGCCAGCATGGTCCTTTGATCTTCCTACTCATCAAAAGAAGTTCCAGGCTAGAGGTGTTGGTTCCAAATACATGGGAGAATGTTTGTCCTTTCAGATCTTGGGGAAGCCGAGGGCAATCAGCCTAACAGGTAACAGAAAGCAGTGGGTCATTTCACCCCACAGAAGACTTCAAGGTAGATACACTTTATTCAAGACAGCATCTTAACAAAACTACACAATGCCCAAAATCGCTGTAATTTCCCAAAAGCAAAGCCTTAACCCATAATACCTTACAGTAATTAAATAAATTATACTATTGATTCAACTTAAATAGCTGCATAACAAGATCAGGACAGTAATGTAAAAATGCACTGAAGCTAAAGTTCTTCATCCATACTGGATGCAAGACAGAAATATTATCATCAGCCAAGACTACAACAATGTTCAGTGACCATTTTAATACAGAAACTGCTCATGTTGTCAACTTAATTAGACAGTTACATCTTTAATCTTGTCTGTCATATAAATACTGGATAAAGTGCTTCTGCACAGCTAAATTAAAATTTGAGACAGCAAGCAAACCTCTTTGGGATGCTGCTTTTGCACCTAGAACTAGTATTAAAAAAATGGTTTAAAAAGGGGTTATCCCAGCAACTGACACCAAGAGGTTCAAGACTGCTGAAGCTCTTGCATATGAAACCAAATCAAGTATTTTTGCTGATGAATAACAGATCTTACGGGATTATTTTCTTTCAATCTTTGCTGCTCGATTTTAAAGCTCTTCAACAACTCTTTCTCAGCCAGCTGCTATTTGCAAGAGCCATATAAGCAGAGGTAACAGCTGTATTCTGAACATGGATTAAAAAAAACCCAAAATATTTAAGGGCAGTAAGTTAAAATATCTTACAGTACTTTGGGCCCTGAGCCAGTACAGCTAAAGGGTTGTTTAGCCAGTATCAAATGTTTCAAGTGGCAAGATAATATAAAATAAGGCAGGATAATTGCGAATATACATTGTTGTAAACCAATAAGCAAATTCGAATCGGGAGAAGGTGGGAGGAATGCAGTAGTTGTAGGAAGTATTTTTTCCTCCTCATGCTTTATTTACACAATTAGAGCCAACACTAAAACTAACAAATCAGTGTTACAGGTTACCTGGTAATGAACTGTTTTTGTTAAGGACTAACCAACGTACAAATGATAAACCTCTAATTACAAGACAATGAGCAACTAACTACACACTGTAACAGAGGTACAGTCACTAGCTACTGAAGATCAAATAAAATTATTTAATTGGGTAAGAAAGCAGGTTATGGTCTTTCGTAAGATTAACTATACTCACCGAATATTTAATTTCCAAATATTCCGATTTTGCTGGAACATCCGGGATCTCAAAAGCATAATATTTTTCCACTTTCTATATAAAACAAAGATATTTTTTCAGCGTCTTCCAACTGAATATTTATTCCATCCAATAAGAAAGCTAATGAAAAAGGCCAGCCAAAATATACATCTCAAATACCATGGCCTTGATCATATATTACCCATTCTGCAACCCACTGTAACCATCTAAAGATAGTAAGAACGTTTTAAGAATGCAGTAACAGTTCCTGTATTTAATCTCTTCAGGCTTTCTTAGCATGAAGAGTTTCTACAGAAATGACTTACAAGTATACTGACCATTACAAAACAAAAACCATACCAGCTTAATAGCCAAGGAATTCTGTAAATTCACCAGCTTCAGAGGTACTCATGAGAACTGGTGGTTGCAGCCCACCACAAAAATCACCAAATGACTGAGACGGAAAGGCATCTCAAAGACTGTCTAGTACAGCTGTCTGTTCAGGGCTGGATCACCTACAGCGGGTTTCTCAGGGCCCTCTCTAGTTAGGTTTTGAGTATGCCCAAGGATGGAAACTCCAGAGCTTCTCTGGGTGACCTGTGCCAGTGCTTGTTCTCCCTTACAGTGAAAAAGAGGTTTACGTTCTGATCAGTTTCATGTGTTTCAAATGCTCTTGTCCTCCATTGGGCACCAATGAGAAGAGTCCATCAGAGGCATCTTTACTCCTCCCAAAGATGTTTATACACAACAATATTTCCATTACCAATCCTTTACCACAAACCTTCTCCAGCCTGAATAGCCACAGTCTCTCAGCTTCTCCTCACACAAGAGATGCTCTAGGCCCTGTAATTAACTTTGTGGTCCTGTCTTGGATGTGCTCCGGTATGTGCATACCTTTCTCTGGCTTTCAGTGCAGCCAGTTTTCAGTCCATCTCACTATCCAGTTACCTAGCCCATACTTCATCAGTTTGTCTTTGAGGATGCTATGGGAGACAGTGTTGAAAGCCACAGTAAAGTCAAAATAAACAACACCAGCTGATGTCCCCTTCAGGGAAGACTTATCCACCCAGGATGACTTCTTTGCTTCAAGCTTTCCTTCTGGTCTCCTGGGGTCAGGGATTGCTGAAGGCTGGACTTACCAGTAAAGACCAAGGTGAAGGAGACATTGAATATTTCTGGTTTTCCATGCCCTCCATCACCACATTATCTGCCCCTTTCAGCAACAGGCCCACATTTTCCCCTAGTCCTCCTGTACTTATAGAAGCCTTTTTGAGTGCTCTTTGCCTCTCACCAAATTCAGCTCTAGGTGGGCGTTGGGGTTTCTTTCTCCATCAAGATGTCACCTCCATTATTCTGCCCTATAATCCTGATCCATAAGCTCTTGGCCATGCTCTTTGGGCATGGAGCTCAGAGCAGGACTCCATGCATTCTCATTGCTTTGACATGTAAAAGGGACTCCCCCTCATCTCCATCTCAGTCTGTTCTTCTGAACCACTCCCTATCCCATCACGTGTCTGTGATCCCAATGAGATCATAGCCCTGTAACTGCACACAGTTCCACCTTTTACACTTTTTCCACAGTTCCACTGCATGCTTTAGTGTACCAGCACTTCAGAGAGGCACTCAAGAGAGCTAATTTCCCAACCATCTGGCCGCCATTTATTACATGCTTAGAACAGAATCATTTCTATGACAGTACTGTATTTTTCATTGAGTGACTGGGCTTTTACTAGAAAGGAGTCAAGTTTGTTTATGTATCTCTAACAAAGATAGTTAAAGCAACCTAAAGTTCAGCACAATTTTACTGAAAGTATCACTTCTGCTTTCTTCAAGAACAGTAATGATTTTCTATAACATGCAAAGCTTGTCAGTTTCTAAGAATAACTATCTACAATTTCCAAATAATTACAATATCCTCTGCAACGCTGCTATAGCACCTGCTGAAATGCCATGCTCTATTCTGTAACACATATGTTTGGCCCTGTCATACTTCCCAAACCATCTGCACCACTGTTACATATTATCATGTTATGCCATAACTATGCTAGAATATTACTCTTACTGTAAGAATTCACAGAATTGAAAAGCATATTTTCACTGGACAGTGCACTAAGTTCAGCACATCATACATAGAGTCAGTACAATATACCACTAGAGTAAGTTTAATGAGAAAACCCAAAATTACCATCAATTGGAATAAAATTTACAAATAAACGAAACAGATGCACAGTTAAGTAAACTTGTTACTTTGGTTTAGGGTTGGGTGTTTTGTTTTGTTTGGGTTTTTCTTAGGATCAGCAGTAACTCCCTCAGAGCACTAGAATGAGCAGTTAAGCTTGCTACTTCTCACAACACTGCATTTTAAGGCTGCAAATCCTGGCTGGAAGAGGAGAGGGCCCTCTGCTATAAATAGGAAGAAGGCAAATCCAGAAACAACTATGGCATCAACAGTTACACAGAAGCAGTAATATACCATGTAATGAAACTCGGTATGAGCACAGCACTGTGAAGTCAGAACAGCATTACAAATTAACATGCAAATATAGATCTGAACTGTTGAGCCAAAGCAACACATCATAAGAGTAACATAACAGTGGCAATGCACTGCTTTGAGCACATATTACTGGTGCTCTCCCTCCCTTTTTTTTTTTTTACTTTAAAAAAAAAAAAACACCTCAGGCTTCAAACGAGTTCTTGTTGAAAACGCAAGCTGAACATAGTGTAAAAATAGTAGGCTGCAGTGATTCATCTGCGTTATTCCACAGAGCTCAGCTCAATTACACAAGCGTCTGGTCATAACTGCAGTGAATGAATGCTTTGCTGCAGAGTAATCTGCCCTTCAAGTGGCCCTTCAGAGAGCAGTGATTAGCTGCTAAGTTCCTAAGTGGAGTAAGGCTGCTTTCAAATTGATTTGTGAAGACTTGCTAACTTGGCAGCAGTGCAACCCATTGAAGCCACAATTAGCAGCAGGTGCAGGAGGAAATGATACAGCTTAAGTGTATCTGTTTGAAAGAACAAAGTTTGGCGCTGGCAAGGCCAAGCTGGATGTGTGCATGTGCACAGAGAACAACCTCAGTGTATAAACACTGGCTCTCTCTGCATCATCACAAAACTGGGTATGGCAGTTGATTTCCAGCTAATAAAGGATAAGAAGGATAAGAGCTTCTGAGTTTCACAGTACTCTGCCAGAACTGAGACTTCGTGTTACTCTGAATGCATTCCTCACAAGTGCTCTGCTCACCTAAGCAATATTGCCATTAGCCTTTTAAAACTCTTTCAAAACACCAACCCTTCACGAGACAGTAGTAGAACACTGGCTGCACATCCAAGAACAGGGGAGTTCTTCTAAAGCATATTAGCTCTCACAGTCACAACTGTACAGACATAACTTTTTGAAGCATTCACTCAGCTGAATGCTAATACCATTTCAATCTGAGACCTCTGCACAACCTATAGAAGCACAGAAGCAAGGGCCGTACAACACCACATCTCTGGTGGTATGACTGAAATATTAAGAAAGATGATGACTCCCTATCATGTACCCTCTAAAAGGGATTAATAAAGTATATAACCAGGCAAATTGAGGTCTCAAAAGAAACAAAAGGGAGGTGCAGTAATGGGAGAACACCACTACTTCCACAATTATCTTGCAGGAAAAAGGACACCTAGTTGCAGAGATGTAAACCTGGCCAGATTTGGTGCCACTTGTTCAATTTTGTGTTAAGCTGGAATAGCTGAGTTGCTGTAATACTTTCCTTGATTAACCCTCCAAAGGCCTCACCAACAGCCTTGCTCCTCAATACTATCTTTTCTCTTATCCCCCTCATTACAAGCGCCATACCCTCCTCGTAGCTCCAGCAAGGAGTACTGCTTCCAGGAAGCAGTAGCTATCAAAATCAGCAGAACAGTGAATAGCCTTTTACCATGTTAGTAAAATTCAGTTTACTGAAGAGTCCAACGAATTCAGAGCTTGAATTCTTACTGTTACCAGAAACGTCTGGTATGTTATTTCAGAACTTCTATGCACCCCCAACTATCCTGCCTAATTTATTCATTAATTAAATTTATAAATTTGTTTCTTTTGCTGAAACTGCCCTTTAAATAGCTTTCCCGCTGCTCATCCCCTCTTAATGTTTTTAGACAGCAAAAGGTCTTAGCATTTTTCTTTACTAGGGCAAAAAAATAAAGCTCTTTCATGGTTATCTCTGTGTCCTGGGTTCGGCAGTAGCAGTCGTTTTTCTCCTTCTCGGTAGCTGGTGCGGCGCTGTGTTTTTGACTTTCAGCTTGGGAACAGTGTTGAAAACACCAATGTTTCGGTTACTGCTCAGAACGTTTTGGTCTGGCCAAGGACTTTCTCAGTCTCATGCTCTGCCAGGGAGGAGGGTAAGCCGGGAGGGAGCAGAGACAGGACACCTGACCCAAACTGACCAAAGA